>JAWPHD010014763.1:0-59257 GCA_037043455.1 Cyrtodaria siliqua | reverse complement strand
TTTCAAATAAAAAATCAAAATCAAAAGCGTTGAATTATCTTAACTTATACTAGCGGTTGAACAGAATCTACAAAACAATACTCAATAACTTCAGTTTTTTGTGTGCGTGGTTATTATCAATTAAGCACAGTTTGTTATTAATTAATTACTGTTTGATTATCACTAAACTATTATTGATACTTAACATGTTGAAATACACGCACTTTAATTGTTTTTATGTTTTAAACAATCAACGGTATTAAATTATTGACACCAAAAACAATATTAAACCAATGAAAGATATATAAACACGTGTAAAACCTGCGAATTTCGTTTTTTGAAGACATATATATGTCATCCTGACTATGAATATAATGATTTTATTGTTTCAAATGAAATGTTAAATATTAATTTACGGCTAATTTATGAAACGCATATATAAACTTGTCAGTTGATAAACTTTATGACTTTGGCGTAAGATATCCGTCAAAAATTCATCAAAACTTTTATTTGAATGCTTGATTTAAACATGTGAGAATTTAAAGTTTAAATATTTGCATAATATTACATAAAATTGACATGTTTATCTGAATATAATTAAAATAAGTTAATACTTTCTGTGTTAACTTTGCAATTAATCATAATGGAAATGACACCATGAAAGAAGACGAATAACGAAAGTTTGGGCGCGCTGATTGATGTGAATTATATTTAATTGTATTCGCGCTCTGTTTGCACGTTATGGAGACCTACATTATGTAGACTTATACGTATTATAGAAATGATTTCTTGTTAAAGTGAATAGCCACACAGCGAAACAATCATTATTATTTAGAGTCTTGAAAACTTGGTAAAAGGTGAAATAATTATCAAACTAGAAAAATAAACAATGAAGATATGACCATTTGAAGGTTGTTCTAAGTCGCCAGTTTGAGAACTATGACGCCATAGTTTATGGCATATTGATAACTATATATCATTTAAAGCAAAGAAAGACACTGCAAATGAATGCAAAATCCCTTACTGGTTATAATTATAATGCATTATTTCCTTAAGCAGATACGCTTTGTTTATACAGTTGCTGTTTTTCTTCTTCTGTAAATCAGTAAATTATCATATTCATAAATATTCAATATATGGTCATTTAAAACTATGTTGTGATAGCTCTCAAAATGGCGTCTTTCATATTCGTTTATAAGGAAACTTCAAATGATCATAAATTCTGTGTTTATCATCCGATTTCGTTCACCCTTTTCAAAGTTTTTCAGAACTCTCAAGAATAAAGATTGTTTGGCTGTTTGGCTATATTCCCTATAAGTACTTATCCTTTAACGACGCCCCCGACCCCCCCCCCCCCCACCCCCCCCCCCCCCCCCCCAGTTTGGTTCCCGGGCAAGAATATGACCACTACTTATCCTTCCCGACAGAAGGGTAAAATCACCACCAAATGAATTTTCATTTGTTAGGTCATGTTTGTTTATTAAGGACCTTCATCATCATCCCTGTATTGTTTCAAGTGCTATACGAGTGGTGGCAAAGATCGTGGCTCTGGCAAAAAATCCGGCGCCAATAGTCATGATTCCAGGGCCACCCTCCATTTGCTTTGAATTAACAATATGCAGAATAGACATAGATGTTATTTGGAATAGTCAGCCTATTCTTTATTTATTGGCCCCTACCGGACTAGGCCGGCTCTATATCAATGTGCGCTAAATAAGAAGATATTTATTGTTATGACACCACCAACGAATGGCGAGGGGGCATATAGCGTTAGCCATGTCCGTCCTTCCGTCCGTCCCGAAAAGTGTGTGTGTCTATGTCCTCCCTAAGTTTTTAACCGATTGTTTCGAAACTTCACAAGACGCTTACCTATATAATCTGCATATCGATTCGGCGTCAAACTAGACCTTGTATTACCGGAGTTATGAACTTTTTTCTTTAAAGTTTACTTTAAAATATCTTAATTTTGTGTCTAAATACGAAGACATTTATTTTTATGTCCCCACCACCGAATGGCGAGGGGGCATATATCTTTAGCCACGTCCGTCCTTCCGTCCGTCCCGAAAAGTGTGTGTGTCTATGTCCTCCCACAGTTTTCAACTGATTGTTTCAAAACTTTAGAGGTTGCTTACCTATGATGTCAAGATGTGCATATCGATTCGGCGTCAAAATCGACCTTGTATTTACGGAGTCACGGCCCTGTTTCCTTTTATGTTCGCGGTTTATTTTTTACTTAGGGCCTCATCCGTGTCCCATGGACACATTTATAGCTGAAATTTGGAAAACGCTGTCGTTGGGTTCACGCATGATATGTTCGTTCGAGTTTAAAATGATGGATTGGAAGCCATTTTGTTTTACGATTTAATTCATTTTTAATAAATATGGATTGTTTTTGAATGCGGGAGAGTTCTTTTTCTGAATTTGGAACAAGCTTTCAAGACATATATGCAGTTATATGATACTCGTTTACGAATAAACAAGTATCAGCTGAAGTTGTTCTGCGACATTCGTTATATGTACAAGCAAGACACATATGCAGATGATAAGTTCAACATCGTTTTATGAAGAAACAAGCACACATTGCAGATTTAAGATGTCACTGGTTTTCAACACTTTTCAAATATCCTCTATTTTAATAACACACATTAAACATTGATAACGATAACGTTTACAAAAACGTTCATACAAATTCTTCGAAACAACATAAAATTGCTATTACTGCTAACAAATAAATGACATCGTACATATCGCGTTATACCTTGGGAGTTAGATTCATTTACCTGATTTCCACTTCTTTTTGTGTTCTGTTGCTACTTACATCGTCATAACATTACAAACGATTTTATTTTATTTCCCAGACGTACTTTACGCGCGCCATTATTAGTAATTTGTGGGCATCAAGAGGCAGTCGGTGTTGATGCATCGAGATTGAGTAAATATAATAGTAGAATGCTTGTCATTTGGCGCGTATATTCCATACAACAGTATTGATTGCGCAGGTAATTCAGAAATGTCATTACTATAATTATCAAGGGGTGTGCGATAACAGAAACAAACGGTATATTGATAAAAAAAAAGAAAGCAGTAACGAAAGCATTTATTGAAAACGTTCATCATAATGCAATTTGGAATTACATTTACGTGAAGGAAAACTTCTTAATATATCTATCACTTTCATTATCCTTTCTTTTAATTTTTTTTTAAATCAGACTTATTTTATTTTAGAATCCATCGCAGAAGGTAATGTATTGTAATAAGCCAAACGGCATGCATCATAAATGTAAAAAAACAACAAACTTAGACTTAGTGGTAGAGAGTTCCCACTCCTGCGGGAGGTCGTGAGTTTAATCCTCGACCGGGGCACACGAAAGACTTCAGTAGGAGCGCTCCCTTGCTTGACGTTCAGCATACCAAGTGTATTGGAAGGACTTGTCGACCCGCTGTCAGAATAATGTGACTGAGTGGGGTATCATGACATGTCTACGGTGTGGTATTCCAATGGGGCAACACTATGAAGGTGACACAGAGCTCCGTCGTGATATGACTGAAAGATTGTAAAAAGCGACGTCAAACCCCATGCGTATATAAGAACATACACACAAATTAAAAGAAACACATGAGCAATATATATATAAATCTTTATTGGAGTCCCAGCCTAACAATGCCAATGATATAATACAATACATTCTATACCATGCATTTCGAAGTTGAATTAGAAGAGTCTAGCACTATAAACAAACATGTATATTACACACATACCAACTATTTGCTAAATGTACGTATGCACGTATGAAAATACGCATGCATCAATGAATACATGTTTGGACGGACGGGCGCCACGCGCTCACTCATGCACGCACGCACGGACGGATGTATGCATGCAAATATGTCAACATATAGAAATACATATCATGTAGATATGTCAACATAAAGAAACACAGATCACAATCACACAGCGATGATCTTGTAGATATGTCAACATACAGACACACATATTACACTCGAACAACGATGATCATGTAGGTATGTCAACATATAGACACATATATTACACTCGCACAACGATGATCGTGTAGATATGTCAACATAAAGAGACACAGATCACAATCACAAAACGATGATCATGTAGATATGTCAAAATATAGAGGCACATATTACACCCACACAACGATGATCATGTATATATGTCAACATAGAGAGACACATTTTACACTCACACAAAGATGCTCATGTAGATATGTCAACACATAGAGACACATATTACACTTACTCAACGATGATCATGTAGATATGTCAACATATAGAGACACATATTACACTCACACAACGATGATCATGGAGATATGTTAACATACAGACGAAAACCCAACCTATAAAGCGATGATCGGGAAGATAGATCAACATACAGAGACACAGATGATCATGTAGGTAAGTCAACGTATAGAGACAAATATCTCAATGACGCAGCGATGTCATGTAGATGTGTCAACACATAGAGAGAATGATTTCACTAACACTTGGATGATCATGTAGATATGTCAACGCACGGAGACAAATATCGATATGATACAGCGATGATCATGTAAATGAGAAATAAATACCTACACTGACAGACCGATGATCATACATATATGTCAACACACAGAGACAAAGATACCAATGACACAGCGATGATTGTTTAGATATGTCAACACATAGAGACAAAGATCCCACTGACTCAGCGATGATCATGTTGATATGTCAACACACAGAGATAAAGATACCACTGAATCAGCGATGATCATGTAGATAAGTCAACACATAGAGACAAAGATCCTACGGACTCAGCGATGATCAGGTAGATATGTCAACACATATAGAAAAGTATCCCACTAACTAAAACTATGATTATGTACTGCCAACACATAGAAACAAAGATCCAACTCACACAGCGATGATTATGTAGATATGTCTAAAATGTCTACATATGTAGACAAATTTCCCACTGACTCAGCGACGATCATGTATGTCAACACAGAGACAAAGAGCGATGATTATATAGATATGTCAACACACATAGACAAAGATCCCGCTGACTCAGCGATGATCATGTAGATATATCAACACATAGAGATAAAGATCCCACTCACTCAGCGATGATCATATAGATAAGTCAACACATAGAGACAAAGATCCCACTGCCACAGCGATGATTATGTAGATATGTCAACATATAGAGATAAAGATCCAACGGACTCAGCGATGATCAGGTAGTTATGTCAACACATAGAGAAAAGAATCCCACTAACTAAAACTATGATTATGTAGATATGTCAACACACAGAGACAAAGATCTCTCTGAAACAGCGATGCTTATGTAGATATGTAAACACATAGAGACAACGATCCCACTGACACAGCGATGATCATGTAGATATGTCAACACATAGAGACAAAGATCCCAGTGACTCAGCGATGATCAGGTAGATATGTCAACATATAGAGACAAAGATCCCACTGACTCAGCGATGATCAGGTAGATATGTCAACACACAGAGACAAAGATCCCACTGACTCAGCGATGATCATGTAGATATGTCAACACATAAGGACAAAGATCATTCTGACTCAGCGATGATCATGTAGATATGTCAACACACAGAGACAAAGAGCCCACTGACTCAGCGATGATCATGTAGATATGTCATCACATAGAGACACAGAGCCCACTGACTCAGCGATGATCTTATAGATATATCATCATATAGAGAAAAAAATCCCACTGACGCAGCGATGATCATGTATATATGTCAACATATTTATAGACAAAGATCCCAATGACATAGTGATGGCCATGCAGATATGTCAACCGACAGAGACACAGATCCCACTGACTCAGCGATGATCATGTAGATATGTCAACACATAGAGACAAAGATACCAATGACACAGCAATGATCATGTATATATGTCAACAAATAGAAATAAATATCCCACTGATATAGCGATGGGCATGTAGATATGTCAACACACAGATACTAAGATCCCATAGACAAAGCGAGGATCATGTAGATATGTCAACACATAGAGACAAATATCCCACTGACACAGCGAAGCTCATGTAGATATGTCAACACATAGAGACAAAGATCCCACTGACACAGCGAAGCTCATGTAGATATGTCAACACATAGAGACAAATATCCCACTGACACAGCGAAGCTCATGTAGATATGTCAACACATAGAGATAAATATCCCATTGACACAGCGATGGTCATGTAGATGTGTCAACACACATAGACTAAGATCCCACTGACTCAGCGATGCTCATGTAGATATGTCAACACATCAAGACAAATATACCACTGACACAGCGATGATCATGTATATATGTCAACAAATAGAAACAAAGAGCCCGCTGACACAGCGAAGACCTTGTACATATGTCAACACATAGACAAATATCCCATTGACTCAACCATGATCATGTATATATGTCAACACACAGAGACATAGATATCACTGACACATCGATGATAAGGTAGATATGTCAAAACATAGCGACAAAGATCCCACTGAATCAGCGATGATCATGTAGATATGTCAAAACACAGAGACAAAGAACCCACAGGCTCAGCGATGATCATGTAGATATGTCAACACATAGAGACAAATATGCCACTGACTCACCGATGATCATTTAGATATGTCAACACACAGAGACAAAGATACCACTGACTCAGCGAAGATCATGTAGTTATATCAACACACAGAGACAAAGATCCCACTGACTCAGAGATGATCGTGTAGATATGTCAACACACAGAGACAAAGAGCCCACTGACACAGCGATGGTCATGTAGATATGTCAACGCATAGAAACAACGACCAAACTGACACAGCAATGATCATGTAGATATGTCAACACATAGAGACAAAGAGACAACTGATACAGCGATGATCCTGTAGATATGTCAACACATAAAGACAAAGCGTCCACTGACTCAGAGATGATTCTGTAGATATGTCAACACATAGAGACAAAGATCCCACTGAATCAGCGATGAATATTTAGATTTGTCAACACATAGAGACACATGTCGACATGACAGAGCGAGGACCATTGAAATGTAGAAATAAATATCTACACTGTCAACAAATAGAAACAAAGACCCAACTCATACAGCGATAATTATTTAGATATGTCTAAAATGTCTACACATAGAGAAAAAGATCCCAGGATCATGTAGGTATGTCAACACATAGAGACAAAGAGCGACAAAGAGCGACTCAGCGATGATAATGTAGATATATCAACATATAGAGACAAAGATCCCACGGACTGAGCGATGATGATGTAGATACGTCAACACATAGAGACAAAGATCCCACTGACACAGCAAATATCATGTAGATATGTCAATACATAGAGACAAATAGCCCATTGACTCAACGATGATCATGTATATATGTCAGAGCACAGAGACAAAAATACCACTGACACATGGATGATTATGTAGATATGTCAAAATATAGAGACAAAGATCCCACTGACTTAGCGATGATCATGTAGATTGTCAACACATAGGGACAAAGATCCCACTGACTCAGCGATGCTCATGTAGATATGTCAACTCATAGAGACAAAGATCCCACTGACTCAGCGATGCTCATGTAGATATGTCAACTCATAGAGACAAAGATCCCACTGACTCAGCGATGATTATGTACATATGGAAACACACTGAGAGAAAGATCCCACAGACATAGCGATCATTATTTAGATATGTCAACACATAGAGACAAATATCCCACTGTAACTGTCAGCGATGATCATGTAGATATGTCAAGACATAGAGACAAAAATCCAACTGACTCAGCGATGATCATGTAGATATGTCAACACAGAAATAAAGAGCCTAATGACTCAGCGATGATCATGAAGATATGTCAACACACAGAGACAGAGATCCCACTGACTCAGCGATTATTATGTAGATATGTCAACACACAGGGAAAAGATCCCACTGATTCAGCGGTGATCATATAGATATGTCAACACATAGAGACAACGATCCCGCTGACTCAGCGATGATCATGTAGATATGTCAACACATTGAGACAAAGATCCCAGTGACACAGGGATCCTCATGTAGATATGTGAACACAAAGAGACAAAGGTACCACTGACACAGCAATGATCATGTAGATACGTCAACACATAGAGACAAATATCTCACTGACACAGCGATGATCGTGTAGGTATGTCAGCACATCGATAAAAGTATCTCAGTGACGCAGCGATGCTCATGTCAACACATAGGGACAAATATCCCATTGACACAGCGATGCTCATGTATATATGACAACACACAGCGACAAAGATCCCACTGACACAGCAATGATCATGTAGATATGTCAACACATAGAGTCAAATATACCACTGTCATAGCGATGCTCATGTAGATACGTCAACACACAGAGACAAGGATAAAACTGAAACAGCGATGATCATTTAGATATGTCAACACATGTGTCTCTATGTGTTGACATATCTACATGTACGTCTCTGAATCAGTGAGATGTTTGTCTCTATGTGTTGACATATCTACATAATCATCGCTGTGTCAGTGGGATCTTTGTCTGTATGTGTAGACATATCTACATAATCTGTATTTGTAGACATATCTACATAATCATCGCAATGTCAGTTGGGTCGTTGTTTCTATGTGTTGTCAGTGTAGATATTTATTTCTACATTTGCATGATCATTGCTCTGTCATATCGATATTTGTCTCTATGTGTTGACATATCTACATATACTTTTTCGCTGTGTCAGTGGGAGTTATGTATCTATTTGTTGTCATATCCACATGATCATCGCTGAGTCAGTCGGTGCTTTGTCTCTATGTGTTGACATATATACATGGTCATCGCTGTGTCAGTTGGTTCTTTGTCTCTATGTGTTGAGATATATACACAATCATCGCTGTGTCAGTTGGGTCGTTGTTTCTATATGTTGACATATCTACATGATCATCGCCTAATAAGTTGGCCCTTTGTCCCTATGTGTTGACATATCTACATGATCATCGCTGAGTCCGAGGGATCTTTGTCTCTATGTGTTGACATATCTACATGATTATCGCTGAGTCAATGGGATCTTTGTCTCTATGTGTTGTCATATCTACAGAATCATTGCTGTGTCAGTGGGATCTTTGTCTTTATGTGTTGACATGTTTACATGATCATCGCTGCGTCATTGGGATCTTTGTCTCTATTTGTTGACATATCTACGTGATCATCGCTGAGTCGGTGAGAAATTTTTCTCTGTGTGTTGACATATCTACATGACCATCGCTGAGTCAATGGGCTCTTTGTCTCTATGTGTTGATATATCTACATGATCATCGCTGAGTCGTAGGATCTTTGTCTCGATGTGTTGACATATATAAATGATCATCGCTGAGTCAGTGGGATCTTAGTCTCTGTGTGTTGACATATCTACATGACTATCGCTGTGTCAATGGGATATATATCTGTGTTGACATATATTTGTCTCTATGTGTTGATATATCTACATGATCATGGCTGAGTCAGTGGGATCTTTGTCTTTATGTGTTGACATATATACACAATCATCGCTGTTTCAGTGGGACCTTTGTCTTTATGTGTTGACATATCTACATGATCATCGCAGAGTCAGTAGGCTCTTTGACTCTATGTGTTGTCATATCTACACAAACATCGCTGTGACAGTGGAATCTTTGTCTCTGTTTGTTGACATATATGCATGATCATCGGTCTGTCAGTATAGGTATTTATTTCAAAATGTGCATGATAATCGCTCTGTCATATCGAATTTTGTCTCTATATGATGACATATCTACATAATCATCCAAGTGTTAGTAAAATCCTTGTCTCTATGTGTTGACATATCTACATGACCACGCTGCGTCATTGAGATATTTGTCTCTATACGTTAACATATCTACATGATCATCTGTGTCTCTGTATGTCAACATATCTACATGATCATCGTTATGTGTCTCTATATCGACATATCTACATGATCATGGTTGAGTGAGTGGGGTCGTTGTCTCTGTGTGTTGACATATCTACATGATCATCGCCGAGTCAGTGGGATCTTTGTCTCTGTGTGTTGACATATCTTCTTAATCATCGCTGTGTCAGTGGGATCTTTGTCCCTATGTGTTGACATATCTACATTCTCATCGCTGAGTTTGTCGGATTTTTGTCTCTCTGTGTTGACATATCTACATAATCATCGCTCTTTGTCTCTATGTGTTGACATATCTACATGATCATCGCTGAGTCGGTGGGATCTTTGTCTCTGTGTGTTGATATATCTACATTATCATCGTTGTGTCAGCGAGATCTTTGTCTCTGTGTGTTGACATATCTACATGATCGTCGCAGTGTCAGTGGGCTCTTTGTCTCTATGTGTTGACATATCTATATGATCATCGCTGCGTCATCGAGATATTTTCTCTATGTGTTGACATATTTTCACGATCATCGCTGTGTCAGTGGGATATTTGTCTCCATGTGTTGACGTATCTACATGAGCATCGTTGAGTAAGTGGGATTTTTGTCTCTATGTGTTGACGTAGCTACATGATCATCGCTGTGTCAGTGGGATCTTTATCTCTATGTGTTGACATATCTACATGATTTCTTTGTTTCATTGGGACTTTTTTCTTTATATGTTGACATATCTACATGATCTACGCAGTGTCAGTTTGATTTTTATCTCTATGTGTTGACATATCTACATGATCATCGCTGAGTCAGTGGGATCTTTTTCTCTATGTGTTGACATATTTACATGTACATAGCTGAGTAAGTGGGCTCTTTGTCGCTATATGTTGACATATCTACATGATCATCGCTGAGTCAGTGGTATCTTTGTCTCTGTGTGTTGACGTATCTGCATGATCATCGCTGAGTCAGTGGGATCTTTGTCTCTGTATGTTGACATATCTAAAGGATCATCACTGTGTAGGTGGGATCTTTGTCTCTATGTCATCATATAGCGATGATCATGTGAATAAATCATCATAAAGAGGCAATGATCCAACTGACAGAGCGATGATCATGTAGATATGTCAACGCACAAAGACAAAGATCCCAGTGATGCAGCGATGCTTATGTAGATATGCAACACATAAATACAGCGATCCCACTGACAAATTGATGATCATGTAGATATGCAAACACACAGAGACAAAGATCACACTGACTTAGTGATGATTATATGAATATGAGAACACGTAGAGACACATATCTCAGTGATGCAGCGATGATCTTGTAGATATTTCAACACATAGAGACAAAGATTCCACTGACACATCGATGATCATGTAGATATTTTATCATATAGAGACAAATATCGATAATCTTGCAAATGTATAAATAAATATCTCGACGGACAGAAAGATGATCATGTCAACACACGGAGACAAAGAACCCACTGACTTAGTGATGATTATGTGGGTATGTCAACACATAGAGACAAAGATCCCACGTGCACAGCGATGATTATGTAGATATGTCAACACACAGAGACAAAGATTCCACTGAATCAGCGATGATCATGTAGATAGTTCAACACAAAGAGACAAAGAGCCCACAGACACAGCGACGATCATGTAGATATGTCAACACACAGAGACAAAGATCTCATTGGCACAACGATTATTGTGTAGATATCTTAACACACAGAGACAAAGATCCCACTGACTCAGCGATGATCATGTATATATGTCCACACAAATAGAGACACAGAGCGATGATTATTAAGATATGTCAACACATAGAGATAAAAATCCCACTGACACAGCGACGAACAGGTAAATATGTGAACACAAATATACAAAGATCCCATTGAATCAGCGATGCTCATGTAGATATGTCAAGACATAGAGACAAAGATCCCACTGACACGGTGATAAGCATGTAGATATGCAAACAGAGTGACAAAGGTCCTACTGACACAGCAATGATCGTGTAGATATGTCAACACATACGGACAAAGATCCCACTGACACAGCGACGAACAGGTACATATGTGAACACAAATATACAAAGATCCCATTGAATCAGCGATGATCATGTAGATATGTCAAGGCGTAGTGACAAAGGTCCCACTGACACAGCGATGATCGTTCAGATATGTCAACACATACGGACAAAGATCCCACTGACACAGCGACGAACAGGTACATATGTGAACACAAATATACAAAGATCCCATTGAATCAGCGATGATCATGTAGATATGTCAAGGCGTAGTGACGAAGATCCCACTGACACAGCGATGATCATGTAGATATGTCAAGACGTAGAGACAAAGATCCCACTGGCACGTGATGATCATGTAGATATGCAAACAGAGTGACAAAGGTCCCACTGACACAGCGATGATCGTGTAGATATGTCAACACATAGAGACGAAGATCCCACTGACACAGCGATGATCGTGTAGATATGTCAACACATATAGACAAAGATCCACTGACACAGCGATGATCGTGTAGATATGTCAACACATAAAGACAAAGATCCACTGACACAGCGATGATCGTGTAGATATGTCAACACATAGAGACGAAGATCCACTGACACAGCGATGCTCATGTAGATACGTCAACACATAAAGACAAAGATCCCACTGACCCAGTAATGATCATGTAGATATGTCAACACACAGAGACAAAGATCCCACTGAATCAGCGATGATCATGTAGATATTTCAACACATAGAGACGAAGATCCCCCTGACACAGCGATGCTCATGTGGATATGTAAACACATATAGACACAGATCCCCCTCCCACTGAATCAGCAATGATCATGTAGATATGTCAACACATAGAGACGAAGTTATACTGACACAGCGATGATCATGTAAATACGTCAACACATAAAGACAAATATCCCACTGACAGAGCGATTCTCATGTAGATATGTCAACACATAGAGACAACGATCCCACTGAATCAGCGACGATCTTATAAATATGTCAACATATAGAGACAAAGATCCCACTGACACAGCGATGATCATGTAGATATGTCAACACACAGAGACAAGGATCCCACTGAATCAGCGAAGATTATGTAGATATGTCAACACATTGAGACGAAGATCTCACTGACACAGCGATGATCATGTAAATACGACAACACATAAAGACAAAGATCCCACTGACAGAGCGATTCTCATGTAGATATGTAAACGCAAAGAGACAAAGATCCCAATGAATCAGCGATGATCATGTAGATACGTCAACACAGAGACAGAGATCCTTCTGACACAGCGATGATCATGTAGATATGACAACACATAGAGACAAAGATCCCACTGAATCAGCGATGATCATGTAGATATGTCAACACATAGAGACGAAGATCCCACTGACACAGCGATGATCATGTAAATACGTCAACACACAAAGACAAAGATCCCACTGACAGAGCGATTCTCATGTAGATATGTCAACACATAGAGACAAAGATCCCACTGAATCAGCGATGACCATGTAAATATGTCAACATATAGAGACAAATATCCCACTGACACAGCGATGATCATGTAGATATGTCAATACAGAGAGACAAAAATCCCACTGACACAGCGATGATCATGTAGATATGTCAATACAGAGAGACAAAGATCTCACTGACACAGCGATGCTCATGTAGATATGTCAACACATAGAGACAAAGATCCCACTGACACAGCGATGGTCATGTAGATATGACAACACATAGATACAAAGATCCCACTGAATCAGCGATGATCATGTAGATATGTCAGCACATAGAGACAAAGATCCCAATGACACAGTGATGATCACGAAGATATGTCAACACAGAGAGACAAAGGTCCCACTGATACAGTGATGATCATGTAGATAGGTCAACACATATAGACAAAGAGCCCACTGACTCAGCGATGGTCATCTAGATATGTCGACACACAGGGACAAAGGTGCCACTGACACAGCGATGGTCATCTAGATATGTCAACATATAAAGACAAAAGTCCCACTGACACAGTGATGATCATGTATATATGTCAACACACAAAGACAATGATCTCACAGACACAACGATGATCATGTATATATGTCAACACACAGAGACAAAGATACCCTGTCACATCGATGATCATGTATATATGTCAACACACAGAGACAAAGATACCCTGTCACATCGATGATCATGTAGATATGTCAACACACAGAGACAAAGATCCCACTGACTTAGCGATGGTCATGTAGATATGTCAACACACAGAGACAACGATCTCCCTGACACAACGATGATTATGTATATATGTCAACACACAGAGACAAAGATACCCTGTCACATCTATGATCATGTGGATATGTCATGATATAGAGACAAAGATCACACTGACTCAGCGATGATCATGTAGATATGTCAACGCACAGAGACAAAGATCACACTGACTCAGTGATGATCATGTAGATATGTCAACACAGAGACAATGATCCAACTGATCATGTAGATATGACAACATGTAGACAAATATCTCAATGATGCAGCGATGCTCATGTAGAGATATGTCAACACATAAATACCAAGATCCCACTGACGCGGCGGTGTTCATGTTTATATGTCAACCAATGGACACAAAAATACCACTGACACAGGGACAATCATATAAATATGTCAACATTTGGATGATAAACATACCACTAACATACAGAAACCAATGACTCAGGGCTGATTGTCAACTTATACAGAAAAAGATCCCACTGACACAACGATGATCATGTAGGTAAGTCAAAAAAGAGAGACAAATAAATATCCGAGTGTCTCAGCGATAATCATGAAGCTGCGTCAACATATAGTGACAATAACCGGACTGACACAGCGAATATCACATAGATATATTAATCAACACATAGGGCCAAATATTCCACGGACATAGCGATGATCATGTAGATATGTCAACATATGGAGACAAGTATTCCATTGACATAGGGCTGATCACGTATATACGTCAGCATAAAGAGACAAAGGTGCCACTGACACAGGCCTGATCGTGTAGATATCGCAACGTCTAGAGACAAAGAATTTCAAAGACACACCAATGATAATGTAGATAAGTCAACATCTAGAGACAAGGATCTCACTGACAGCATTGAGCAATGATGATAACACCGAGTCTGCTACTTTTATCTCTTGTTTGTGTTTGTTGCTTCCAATGGATCCCCTTTTCAGTATTTATTGGTAGTGTTCGGTTAGTATCAATTTTGATTTTAGTGGTATGTTTGACATTACTGAGCTAGTATTCGCTACTATAATCAGGTATGGTGCCACCAATTTTGAAGAGTTTGCTTAAATCGAAAGTTGACATAATTGGCATATTCATCGTCATAATTGTACCTAAAATGTATATTTTATTAATGTCCATCGACAGTTCTAACCATTTGATCAATCTAATATGGTGTATTGACGAGAAATGTCATTTGGTATAACAACTTAGACAGTGCAAATGTTAAAAAACATATCTCGGACGTTTGTTGATTTCGGAATATTGTCCTTGGTATTCACATGACTATATCTCGGCCAATAATCATTCGATTTGCATGAAGTAGGTATTTTTAAGCATTTTATGAAAATGACAACAACAAATTCTCATTTAAGAAACATCTGAACTTGTTTTCTTCTCTTATAGGTTTACCACCACCAATTACATGGAAACCTCCGAGGTGTGGTCGAATGTAGTTCCTATAATAAAAAGTAATCCCTCCTTTTTATGGAAATGGCCATTATAAGTAGAGAGAAACTGCCCATTTCTATTCGATTTTGTGGTTGTATGTTTAAGAAGCATATTAATAGGTTTTACTGGATCACAGATGAACATTTTCGAAATTTCGACCCTATTCTTACACATAATTGCATTATCTCATACTTGAGTTGAGTTGCAGCAAATCATTAATATTGACATTTTAACACTGGTGTCTATGGGGAAAATAATTAGTGGTTTCATACCTCGATATAAATATGATATAATTATATTTTACGGCCGAAAACATGTTTTGCCAAAGTTACTTCCCTTGACACAAAATCCTCCATTAGTAGTTTGACCGCATCAGACGTGAGCTGTTGTTTTGATTGCTTTTCAGGTAAATTATGTTTACATGATAGAAAAAAATATACATGTTTAGTAATGTTCAGTTGTATTTTGGTTCGTATCGTAAAGTGATAAATACTCTCTAGGGGCTCGCATTTATCACTTTTCTTACAATCGCGAAAATAACAGCCTAAATTCTAAGTTACTAAACATGTACGTCGTAATATATGTGCCAATTAAACGTATAGTTTATTCAGCGGTTCTTCAAATACGTGCGACTGAATATGCGTACAATGAATTATGAGTTGATAAGGCCGTTTATAATGTGTCTGTAGAGTTTGGATTCTCAAAATATGAAAGTTATAGAGATTCCTTTGTCGTCACTAGGTTTAGAAACGGTGTACATATGTAGTAATATGTAGCTGTTGCTGGCGGGATTTAGCTGTTGTTGGCAGAAAGCTACAACAGTTTTTTTCCAGTTCAAAGAGATCAGGAATGGAATGAGTCTATCGTTTAGTAGAGAAAACGCATGAGGGAAAGGAGCTGAATAGTTCAATAAATCAGGTATAATGAGGGAAACTAGGAACCGGAAACCAGGAACAAGCTTAATGCTCATTAATGCTTCTTTCTTTTGACTAACACGTACATGGGGAAGCTAAACTAATAATAAACACAGTAATAAATCTATTTGGTTTTATTTTTATTAAAACAAAGACTTTTTTTTTTATCTCGTCCATGTTTAAACATCCAAACAATACAAAATGACGTCATGATCATGTGACACGAATATGCAAATGAGGTAACCACGAACAATGACGAGATCTAATGTTGTAGAACTATAATAACTCGAAAGAATCAGCAACTTATATATATTCATCAGTGAACTCGAAGCATGTGTGCTATTGCATTAGATCTTTTGAAATAAAGGTATTATATTGTTGTTGAAAACAAATATGTAGACACTAGCTGTGTCGAACAAGACTCGTACATTGTGCTATGAGCATATATTCATATACTATGAAACCTTATAGAAACATATTATTGTCTGCTGTTATTTTATTGTTTTGTTGATGATGGTGACTGACAAAACAGAGATTTCTCCTCAATAAAAGGAATTTAAAAATTACAATTAAATTAAATACCAACTTCGATCACCATTTTGACATATACGGGATACAATTACATTTCGTCTCATACAAATGCCAATGCTTTCTTTCACGCTTCTAGTTGAAAAGGACACACGATGGTCTTATGTCTGTTTTACCCATTTTAACGTATCAAAAATATACTAGATATTTACAACAGTACGTTATTTTTCCAAACGCCCCTATTCAAGACGCCTTTTTAAGGCAGTTTTTAGAAAATGTGTAATTATGAAAATAATGAACATTACATAATAATGTGTTTTCTAAAGAAAAAATCGTAATTTTGCTATTAAATAAAGTGATCATAGAATCTCACGTGTGTTTAACTTTCACTTTAACAGCATGGAAGCATTCATTCTTTCACTATATTACTGGGTGCAAATACAGCAAGAGAGTCGTGTGTCCCTTTGATTACATATCAGCCCAGGACTGTATGCAGCATTGTAATATTAACACATCAGTCCTAAACTGTATGCCGTGTTGTAATATTAACTGATCAGCCCTGGACTGCATGCAGCGTTGTAATACTAACAAATCAGCCATAGACTGTATGCAGCGTTGTAATACAAACACATCAGCCCCGGACTGTATGCAGCTTTGTAATACAAACACATCGTCCCCGGACTGTATGCGGCGTTGTAAAACTAACACATCAGCCCTGGATTGTATGCAGCGTTGTAATACAAACACATCAGCCTCGGACTGTATGCAGCGTTGTAATACAAACACATCGTCCCCGGACTGTATGCGGCGTTGTAAAACTAACACATCAGCCCCGGACTGTATGCAGCGTTGTAATTCTGACGTATCAGCCCTGGACTGTATAAAGCATTGTTATATTAACACATATGTTAACACATCAGCCCTGGACTGTATGCCGTGTTGTACTACTAACAAATCAGCCCTGGACAGAATGCAGCGTTGTAAATCTAACGTATCACCAATGGTCTTTATGCAGCATTGCAATACTAATTATCCGCCCTGGACTGTATGCAACGTTGCAATACAAACCTGTCAGCCATGGATTGTATGTATCGTTATACTACTAACGTATCAGCCCAGGACTGTATGCAATGTTGTAATAGTAATATATCGATCGGCCCTGGACTGTATCCAACGTGTGTTGTAATACTAACATATCGGCCCTGGACTGTATCCAACGTTGTAATACTACCATACTAACGTATCAGACCAGGACTGTAGCAAGTGTTGTAATACTAACATATCGGCCCTGGACTGTATCTAACGTTGTAATACTAACGTATCAGCCTCGAACTATATGCTTACTTGTAATATGTACATGTAAGCCCTGGATGGTATACAATGTTGCAATCTAGTCATTAGACAACGCAGGCAAATCGATCTAATAATATTGTAATAATTTCCAGGTATTGTCTTTTTACATTTCCAGGTAAAAAACAAAACAAAAATCAAATAATTAAAATCCATCCGTTATAGAGGGGGCGTGTTTTATATATGCATATATAAGGCCACGTAGCCAGTTTATTTGAAAACAACACGCACTCCCCATAAAGGGATTGATTTTATATTATATTATAATAAATATCTCTGTAAACATTGGTTGTAGTAGTAAAACAATAACTCACTCCAATAACTTGCTGCATATGATTTATTCATGTGTTTACATGAATTCCATGGGTTTGATTTTTGGAGAATTGAGTAATGTGACTCCGCAATAAACTGAAATAAATATCGATAATGAAATGATTTAAAATCAAATGGTATACCGCATTGGGACTTTAACAAGCAATGCAACATACAGTTACCAAGGAGATGTATAATGTTTTGTCCAATTAAGAGAGATTGAGCATGACTGGGTAATGTACGAGTTTGCGGGTTTGTATATTTAAAATACTTGGGCAGCAATTGTAGAAACATACATGTGAAATATGATATTTATTTAAAACACAAAGTTTTGAAAATGTTGTTTGAAATCATGGTTGACATGGACTTAAACATTACTCAATAACAAGTATAGTCGTTTACAGGTCATCATACAATAGATATTATAGTATTCAATAACTATTCCTTTAATAAAACGACAAAGGCAAGACTATTGTACTGTAAATGAATCCACTGTAGGTAAGTGTATATACTAAGCTGTTATATGTTTTGATATAAGCCCCCGTAACAGTGCTTCTGTTACTAGCTGTAACTTCCTTTAGAACCATATGAATATGTATACACATACATATAACTTGCCCTGTGTACATATAAAGATGCCCTGTGTTTTGCAATAAAATTATATGAATTAAGGTAACTGTTCACCTCGAAATAACTACCACAGTGCGTACAACACAATATTTCACAGGTAAACTACAGCTGAGACTATTTCTTTATGTGACGGCTTTGTTACGTCATATCTGCGTCAATGTTTAAAAGTTAATTCCGCGGTCAAACACTGTTCATTGTCACGTGTTCTTTAACAGAATACTTTTACCAATAAAACATAAAGTTCGCATGTACCATCAAAGTTATACATGTTTGAAGTTCCGTCATGGACACTACCTCGACTTCACGAGTTGCACATTTTCAATTGGACTTCCGTGGCTTTGTGATTCCGGTTCCGTCTCGTCCGTCCGATAGGCTTGATATTGACCTTCGACCCGTCTTCTTTGACAATGTTGATGTTGCAGTCACAAGAATCGTTATTAAAGCCACACACTTCAGAAAAAACATTGACCACGTACGCCATTACAAGAATTGTCAGTACCAAGATTGCGATACGGGTGATATAGACATTCTTCAGGCCATGGTTTAGTTCAAACCAAAGTGTGATCAGCAGTAACTTCCGGTATTACTGACCTCTCTTTTTTTGTATTAACATTTCGTTTTCCCACAAAGAGGAATTAATTTCTAAGCGGCACTTATGGTACGATTCGAAAACGAGGGAAATATCGTGCAAACTATTACGCAAAACTCAGTGGTAAGTCAAGGTTTGGTTTTTGATGGAAGAAACTGGGCAATGGCAATTCTTTCAATGACGTAGCCAAAACGAGCTCACACATGATATACAGCAACACGCACTAGCACTTTGACACTCATTTTAAATACTTGTATACTGTGAACAATGGCTATACACAACATTATTTACACAATATTAAATTACTCATGGAATTTGAATAACAATATGTTACTTTGATAAAACAACAGATCGAATCATGCAGACGATTGATCTATATTATGGGACATTATGCTCGTTATGTGTGAGCAAATAGTTCATAGCAGTCGTATGCTAATAAAGTACCATGCTTTCGCTTTAAGTGAATACAATTCACAGCTTTCAACATGTTCATATCTTATTTATGGCTCTGTGCACTTAATGCTTAAGTCTTATTTTTCTAACACAATATGTTAGCATCTTGAGTCGCATTTCAATGCTTTCGCCAAAGTTCTGAGATTCACTTTGCTTTATCTAGCACTTCGACAAAGTATTTGTCTTACACAAGAGCAACGTTTCGGTAAAACTTAAGTTCTATCTTAGTCAGGCTTGTTGTAAGTGCTGTTGTTGCGCAAGCGCCGAATGAGAATGTGCCGGATGTGGCACGTGTTGGGGGTGTTGGCTATGTGCTTGTTGCGGTAATTGGGGGACATCTTTTATATCAGTTTCCTCCCTAAGCCGACTTTTAGCTCTGTCATTTAATTTCTTTCGCTTCATTCTTCTATTTTGAAACCAAACTTTAACTTGTCGTTCACTGAGTTGTAATTTACATGATATTTCCCATCGTTTTTGTCTCGTAATATAACTACTGTTCAAAAATTCATTCTCTAAAACCATGGTTTGGTAACGGGTGTACGGTTTCCTTTTCTTTCGACCTTTTGTTTCTGAAAATATAAACAAGAGCATATAATATAAGTGACTTACCCTCTTACATTGAATGTTCATGACAGAGATTGACAACGCCTACGTCACAGCTATACGTCACAGTTTACGTGTGACGTACGTCTAAGTTTACGCGTGACGTATAACTGTGCAATGGCCAAGGTTCTAAAATCTCAAACGTGTTAACTTTCTTAGTATTTGTCAGTGTTCTTGTTAAATGCTTATATATGCCGGCCGAAATATAAAAAATACCTTTGTTACTTATATTCTTTATTGTTTTGACTATTTTTCTAAACTGAGCATTTTCCAACACGAATATATATTTCTATATAGACTAGCCAATTCCATATTTTAGATTTTCTCAAACTGACAAACGACACGTTTATCGCTGTTACTACATTATTTACCATAGTATACTTTTAGCAATCGTTATCATATGCTTACATAGTTGTTCAACAATGAAAAAAAAGGTTGACGCTTTATACAGTATTCAGTGTCTGAAAGCTCAATAAAAATGTTGTCGGTAAGTTATTGCTCTCAGGACAAGCTTCTAATGTGTTCTCCGAGTATCTAGAGACGGGCTACGTCCAGCACTTAGCGGGAAAATCGATGCTAAATTGTCGTCTGATGGGAATTGTTTGCCAGACTGCTAGACGAACCAAATACAGCACGCCATCTCTTTATATTTGTAGCATTATAACATTACAACATGTCTTAAGGCTTGGTCTTCTGAGACGAACCATATTTAAAGAGCGACATTTCGCTTAAACCAAAAGACATTCCATTTAAACCGATGTTTGACGTAGGGTGGGGTTGGTTGTGTGTGTGGGGAGGGGGAGGGGGGTGGGGAGCTTAACACTATTAGTCTAATTGCTACTAATTACAGACTAAGTCAAACGGAGTATGGTGTTATACATTGCTTTATTGGTTCAGTTATATTTTCAAGAACTATCTTTCGTTTATTGGCACTTTTGAAATGTCGCAGTATTAACTGAGTAGGAATATAAATCCAATCTAGAATATGCGCCCGTTCTCCAAACATAATTTTTGTTTTTGCATAATTTTAATGATGAACCACGGGCAACAACGTGGTCTAAAATCTGTAAACATATTTACATGTTTCGTTTCAAACAAATGTGTGGTAATTATAATCACAAAAACAGACACCACAGAGAAACAAAAAGGTTAAAAATAAGATGTTAAGAGAACACCCATACCAGACATGTTTACAATATCTATGTTTAAAGATACATAGATCTATTCGTTTGATATGTTATTGCTTAAAGATACATATTAGTTTGATATGTTATTGTTTAAAGATACATATTCATGTATGTTTCAAGATAAATATTCATGTGATGTATTATTGTTTAAATATATGTATTAATTTATGTTTCAAGATACAAATGTATGCGATATGTTATTGTTTAACGATACATATTTATGTATTTCAAAGTAATTATTCATGTGATATGTTATTGTTTAGACATACGTGTTCATGTATGTTTAAATATACATATGCATGTGATATGTTTCAAGATACAAATCTATGTGATATGTTATTGCTTAGATACATATTCATGTATGCTTCAATATATATAATCATGTGAATTTTGATGTCATGAGCAGTGCACGTCTCTGTAATTCGACTTTAACTTCGAGAAAGAAAAATCTTAAGTGGAAAAGGTAATGTATGTATTCAGATAATTCCAATGGGTCATAAGACCCGTGAGAATACAACAAATACATATAAACTTGACAGCGATAGTGAAATATATATACAACATTATACCAACAACTAACATAATTAGCAGAAAAGTATTCATATGTATAAGGTAACAATTAATACTTTAGGAGTTAATGTTGTTGATAGTTTCCTTTTACCGCAAAATATGAAGAGAAGCTGACAGAACCATCACATTGCATCGCTAATATGTTCATGTACATATTTATATTAATTTATGTATAATACTAGATTTAACTAACTTTCCATTTGTCACAGACTAGTACACAAATGTATATACATAGTTTGTACACGTATAATTTAAACATGCAACTTTAGAATAACATAAAAAACAGAACAAAAACGGCTATTGTAAATGTATTACTTATACACCATTGATTTTCTAATTTCAAAGGCTTTATATATAAAGAAGCTAAGGTTTTGCAGTGTCTTTTTGTTTTCGCATTTGAAAAGTTCTAAAAAAATGGAATAATAGTATAAACTTACAATTTGAAGAGAAAAATATACTTTATTGTAATTTAGTAAGAACTAAATATGGTAGTTTATATAGATATAGGAAAACGATATGATCCGTACGTAACCTTAGAGATTTAAAAACAAAAAAGACACATTGAACAAAATAATTCGCATGCTCATCTCACAATATTTCTTGATGGACATCATCACGTGACAAAAGATAATATTAATATATGCATATGATGCACATCAATAATATAATTTGTCTAAGACGGCACTTTCTGTCTGCCCAGTCAACATCAGCTATGCCCTATCTATCAGTGTCTTATTATTTCTGTCTACCGAGTTAGTCGGGGGTCGTTATCAAAATAATTACGTCATCTGTCAATGTGGAACTAATCGATAAATGATTTAGATGTTCGATTGAGTACGGTATACAATATTGACAAATCGAGAAATCAGCAAATTTGGACGTCCGGGCATAAGCGGGAGCATTCCACATGTCAATCACAAACAGGATTCTTGCGTAATATTGTCCACTTTGAAGTTGTCCAGCTTGTCAAAAAATGTCATGACCTGTGTTTTCCCACATTTGTCATTGTGTGTATTGAACAAGGTCTGTGATTAAAGGATCATTAATATTCATAAATGATATTATACTCTGTCAGTCTGATTGTTGACGTATATATTTGAAATTGAAAATACACAAGTATTGATGTAAGACATACAAGAATGTAAATGTAATAGAAGAATTACAATAATAACACGTTAATGGAAAATGTAAACTCAGTACTATAATAGAAGTATTACAATAATAACACGTTAATGTAAATGTAAACTCGGTATATAATAGAAGTATTACAATAATATCACGTTAATGTAAATGTAAACTCCGTATATAATAGAAGTATTACAATAATATCACGTTAATGTAAATGTAAACTCCGTATATAATAGAAGTATTACAATAATAACACGTTAATGTATATGTAAACTCAGTATATAATAGAAGTATTACAATAATAACACGTTAATGTATATGTAAACTCAGTATATAATAGAAGTATTATAATAATAACACGTTAATATATATATAATAGAAGTATTACAATAATAACACGTTAATGTATATGTAAACTCAGTATATAATAGAAGTATTATAATAATAACACGTTAATATATATATAATAGAAGTATTAAAATAATAACACGTTAATGTATATGTAAACTCAGTATATAATAGAAGTATTACAATAATAACACGTTAATGTATATGTAAACTCAGTATATAATAGAAGTATTACAATAATAATACGTTAATGTATATAACATGGTCATGACAATGAGGTTAATCGGTGATGTGTTCTATTGGTCGATAATATAATTTAAACATACATTTATTGAAATAATTAGCTTACAAGAACACTATTTCCATTTTGAATTTGAACGAAATTGCGTCGTTTATATTATTAAAGTCACGTGTTAATCCGCTGCGCTGTGCGCTATGGAACTATCAGACGGTAATAAAAAAAGACGTGAAATTCAAACTATTTTGCCTGTTATTGCAGTTCCTTTGATGTTGAGATCATAATGGCGGTCGTGACGTCGCTCGAGGGACCTTCTCTGCTACAACGCAGAAGTTGTGGAAATTCCAAGTCAAATATCCATGGAGTTTTTGATTAATTAATGTATTGACGTACGTACGTGCACGTATATGTTAATCAATGTACTGACATACGTACGTGCACGCTTACGTTAATTAATGTATTGAAGTACGTACGTGCACGTATACGTTTATTTGTTACGTGTTTAACTTAATTTTCAGCACATTTTAGGCTATGCTTGACGGTCGATTTTCCAGTGATAGAGACGGAACACCCACTTCTTCCTGGGTAGAACAAGTACGGTATTCCTCCCGCCATCCGTAAGAATCGACACTTTCTCACTCACAAGTTGAGCTCTCGTTGAAACTCGAATCCCTAGGGGTCAGAGGCGAGAAGGTTTCAAACGCAGCGTCTTTATGCGTCTTTATATCCTCCTCGACCAAAGAGTACGTGTGCGTACGTATATGAAAGAGTATTTGTGTATCGCCATTTAAATTATTGCACAATATTCGAGCGAGATATGGATGGAAATTAACTCCATACCAAAGCTAACACAAACGTTTCTCCCGCAATAGATGAATTCTACAGAGAATATTAAGCAGACTGATAGAAGTAATAAAAACGGATATTATTAGATAAATATCAATAAATCAGGAGATGAACAAACATTTTATTATCATGCGAGGTCGACTGACCAGGAACAATGGCTGTATGTCAGCTCAATTTTGTGTGTATCTTTGTGCATGAGACGGACACCAGTCCAATAATTAGCCTGCTGCAGTAACTCAACATTTTATGTCCAGTCTGGCACATTCTATTCAATTCCATACAAACTGTTTTGCATTTTGGTCAAATAAGATCCGAGAAAATATGAATATATATGACAAGGCCAGAAATAGTGTTTCCTTTAATCTGAAGTCTAGCATAATGTACGACCGGCAAAAATGTAAAAAATGTTTCTCATTTATCTGGGATTTCTTTTCCAAACCACACAAAGACATCAGGGGTCGAATTTGATTATTGTCTCATGTAAAAAAAGAGTATAGGCCTACATTGTGTATGTATCCTTAAAAAAAGGCAACTTCTGTGTCTATTTAATACAAAAAGATGTGCAAGAGAGAGTATACTGACAACTGTCAATCAAAGGTAAAACTATATAATAAATGATCAAACCCGACGTTAACGAAATTAATACGCAATTCATCTTGCTAACTGTTGACAGCTGTAGTAAGTGTGAAGTGTGTCAACATGGTTTAAGATATGAGTTCAATGCGGTGTGTAGAGGTCAGAGAAAACTATTGATTTTCCCATAGGCCTACATGTTATTCTTCATGGCTACCCTGATTTACCTATATCTCGTAGACATATATGGTACCCATTGCCTGAAACTTCCATCCAAATGCCATGTTATGAATCACTTATATATATATATATATATATATATAATGTTATGAATAGTTAGGTATTTCTGGCTCCGATGTGACATACCCCCAGTTCTGCAGATGTCAAAGTGTACCTACTTTTTTCCAGTCATACTTTTAAAGAAATAACTACAAAACTATATATTAAATTCAAGTAAACATGTTTATGCGTGAATTCTCTTCTTTTTTTTTTTATTTCATTCATTATATTTTATGCAATCCATGACTTCACTCTGGTAAACATTAGTCTCGGATTCCCTGGACTTTTTGATTGACCAATCACAGCGTGCCTTATTTAGTCGAACCGGGCCTAAAGAGTGTAAGAATAAACAATTGTAATGCATTTACTGAGTGTGTAGTCCGGAAACCTCTTATGATTTCTATGACAGAATTCTTGGTTTATCTTTCATTATAAATATGGACCTTACTGCATACGTGTATCAAAGCTGACTATTCAAATTTTAGCACAAATTCATAACGTTAAAGCATATAATTCTGGATTTATCCCATCCAATCCAACAGCTTATAGTAGTCGCACCGTCCGTCAGTCCGTCCGTCCGTTCGTCTAAACACTCGTGTCCGGTCAATAACTCTGACATTCATGGACGGATTTTCAAATAACTTGGTACAAGTGCTCACCACAACAAGACGACGTGTCGCGCATAAAATCTAGGTCCATGGCTCCCAGGTCAAGGTCAGACTTTAAGGTCAAAGGTCACTTCGGGGCATTTGTCACTTACAGTGACATTTCTTGTTAAAGGTTTGACAGTTGCAATAATTTTGCTTTCAAAAACATATACTTTTGGATTTAACCATCCTACCCAACATCTTTATTTTTTTTTAAGGGTTTGATAGTTGCAACATTGTCTCTTTTAAAAAACATTTAATTTTTAATTTAACCCATCTTATCCAACAGGTTTATCTATTTTTAAAGGTTTGACAGTTGCAATAATTTCGCTTTCAAGGGTACGAAGTTAGAACAAGTGCAAATGATGGATTGTCGATCAATATGCAAGTCTAACAACAGACACATTTTCACTCTCAGTTGTAGCATAAACGTTATCAATCGGCTGGACCCTCGTACATTCAATACGAACATCTCCATTCAAAATATTCAATTACAAAGCAGGTGTTTCGACGTTTGAATAGAAATAAAGCAGAAAATTATCCGCAGTAAGCGTTTGTTGATGTTTCCAAATATATACGAGACCACCATTATACTGTACCTGAAATATACATTTCTCAGCAAAAGTGTTCCTTTTTTTATTCTGATATTTCTAAAGCAGACGATAACGAGTATTCATCTCTAGTGGTAGACAATATATTGGGTTCCTGAATGGCTAGATGGTTGGGATATAATGCGATACACACATTTTCACGTGTCTTAATACAACCCCCGCAGTGAGAAACGTTGTTTAGGAGTTGTTCAGATTTGCTTCAGCGTCGAGGTGGGTGGTTAATAGGCTTCATTTTACATTACGACAAGAGTTTTTTTTTTGTGTGGAAACCTAGTAAATATCAGTATACATATGATTTTAGTTAACAATAGGGGCTCATCGCTTTGAGTGTTTTGGCCAAGTTGTTATACAACCTGATGGGTTACTCTTCATTATTATTCGTAGAACGATCGGGTTGAGGATAAAGGCAAATAAACAGACATTTTATGATTCTTACTCAAGTAGGTTTTGTTGATAATCAGACATTAAATTTTAATCCACTGCATATTGAATTATCCTTGTATTTATTTGCAGCTACCGTTCTTTTTTTCACATTTTTTTTCCTGATCAAGTTAAACTTTTGTTTTGTAAACTATTAAACACCTTTAATGCGTAGTATGTCTTCTCGAGTTGAGTTTGATGCCTTACTGTAGATCAGATAAACAATTCTGAATATTAAGCGAGAAGAAAAATATGTTTGTATGGTCCTTGAACAATTGAACTATATTGGTTTCGGAATACATTAAAATAATTGAATATACAATGTATTCGATAACATGTTTGGAGTTAACAATGCGTTTAGGAATGTCCCATCTCAGAAAATAGTATAATGGATTTAAAACATCGAACAATAATTGTCTTATGATAATAACTGTATGAAACTCAAAGGTGGATTTAGCGGATACAGGAATCCCACAAAATTGATATTTTGACCTCAAACCCCACCGAAAAATCCTGGATTCATCCCCGTAACTGATTTTGAAATCAGTCTAAACTATGAAACACGTTATGTTGGAACATGTCATAAAATATGATACTTCAACTATTGCATTTTAGAATATTTTATGTCAAGGGGGTAATCCTTAAAATGACTGATCCATATTTAATAGTTTATGTGTGTCTCATTGTTTACACTCGAATATACTCGAATATACATACATATAGACATTATTTCATACATAAAACATGAATTGTAAACCCCATTCTAAAAGAATTATAGGAGACGATATTATTGCACATTAACATATAACATTCAATAATTCATATCAAATCAGAATTATCGTTTTGGCCTGTACATGAGTTACTAATAATACATTTAATGTGGTAAGAATTGGACAACTATTGTTAATCAACCTTACGAGTATCACATATATGAAACTCAAAGTTTAAAATGCCATTAAAATGAGTAAACTTTGACATTTGTAAATAAGCACCCGGGGAGAATCCACATAATAAGCGCAAATAAGAAATACTAAAAGATCCATGACCATTATAACCTTAATTAAAATAAACAACTCGATCTGCATTTTTTTTTCTTTAGACATCGCAAATATTTATCACATACACGATATTAATGATATTTGGAAATCACCAAAACAAGCTCGGTGACAACTGTGTACCGAAACAGGAAATGTAGTTTACTTTGTTTATTGCCGGACTTATTCTTTGCAAATGCATGGCAATGTGAACTTATATACCTCTATATCTAACAGGGCAGGTTTACGCAATTTACAATAAGATGTATGACCGTAAACACAAATTTTACGTCGCGACCTTTAGCATAACAGAGTAATTACTTAACAGTTAAGCACAGTTAGACCCGAAAGAACTAGACTCATCAACTATGACATGATATATCCCGATTGGCCAAATACGCATTAAACCCATCGTATAGTTCGTATATCATATCTTATAAATATTAAATTATTGCTAATATATGACATTCTCAATAAGGCAGCCAATAAATCGCATTGGTCGACTGTAGACGCACTAAAGCTAAATTATATCAGTTTCGGAGCGTTTATTAGATATTTATTATTTGTTTGGTTGCGAATTTATTGAGAAAATAGTGTAGGCTGTATACTTTAAAGCCAGTAATGTTGTAATAATAACGCCGTGAAACACGCTAACCACCGTATCTTGTCAGTGTTCATTACAGCCCTATCCTTACAGATTTAAGCACCCTCGTGGCATTTTATAGTTATAACCAGCATTGCATCATTGACATTGATAACATATATATAATAGTAAACAAAAAACGGGAGCGAAAGTAATTTGATTTTAAACAGTTGAACTCAATCAACCACAGATGCCATTAACATGTTAGTAAGAAATTGTCAATAGCATCTCTTTTACTCTCCTGGAAATTATATAACACGAAACAGTAAACAGCGGCAAAAACAAATTTCAGGCCGTAAGGGTGGGATGGTTTGACTCTTTTACCTACAAAAAAACTAACCTTGCAACACGGCCCTGACAGTGCTACATCAATGTAAATGTCGCTATAAAAACAAGGGAGATAACTTATACACAAGGAAGTAATTTGCCAAACTATATATCAGACTTAATAGAAATGTATACGTTGTAAATAAAGGGGTTTATAGTTATTGCACATTAATAACGGTTCTCTATTTAAAGAAGCAAATGTATATTTTAAAACTCCGTACATTATACAATATATTATTTTATTTTTGTTTTTAATTTTAAAACGTACTTTGTTAGACATTTTGGTTTACTTTCTCTTTTTATCAAATACTTGTACTTAGGTGTAACGTATTGAGTCATCTGTTACCTTTAACACTATTTATACCGCAGATTGTCCTAGCATTGACGGTCATTATTCCATGGGAAACGGTCCCTGGGAAATAGTCCCAAGTAAGCAAGGTTCTCACCTGGATTGTATACCTTACATTCATTAAGAGGGAAATGTAAATATTTATTCTCTGGTCAATAACAAAAGTTTACGACAATTCCAGCTATAAATTTGTCAGATGATCATAAATTGAGACGAAACAATAAAACAAAGCAACTTGAGAATTTCTACTAAACGTTTTAGTACTAATAACAATTTACAATGTGGCCGTCCGCCAATTTACTTTATGAGATGTGTTAATCCAATGTTTCAGATTTGGTTTTATTGATTTGATCGATAAAATACAATATCCTTCTTTTGAGTATAAAGTACATAATCTTACTTACATAATTATCATTCAGAAGCAATGCTATGTCAAAATAATTGTGTTTCTGATTAAAATTTAATTTGATAAATATATTCCTGAACCAAACATGTTAATGTTAATTTAATTAGTTATATCCACGGTTTAAACAACGGTCAATAAGTGTAAATAAATCCTTTCGTACATGATATATTGAAACAATGCAAACTATGTTTAATCAATTCAAGAAATCCCATCAGATTCCCTTAATCAGAAAATAGTACATTAATCCGTACAACGTAAGCAATAAATTCTTGCAACGTACAGTTGATAAATAGAAAGTGGAAGCTTTTAAAAAAAGAATTATAATTAATAGCAGATTCAAATTTCAAGAAATCTGCAAGGCGATACCCCGAGTTGCAAAGGTTCAAATATAAATTACACTATTGACAGGACTCAAATCTATTTCGGATCCTGTGAGAGTTAAGAAAACAAGATAATGCCTTCTGTGCAGATTTAAATGCATTTAGATATCAGAATTTAGCAATTAATTTCTCGAAACACTCGATCTATTCGAAAATTATGCGATATGCAATACCATTAACCGCGACCTTCAATATGTTATACGTTTTCTTGTGTTATATGAAACTTCAGAAAGTATTAATGAAAAATAGGTTAAAGTACAACGTGCGGATTCCAGTGCTTTGTAGGAGGGATAAATTCTTTTGAGGGCCTCATGGTAGATTGACTAGTTTCAAATGAGTTCTCTCGTTAAATAAAGTCTTTATTATTATTATTATTATTATTATTAATTTTCCTGCCCGGTATACGACAAATTCTTGATTAGTTGCCTAAAACTGAAACGTTGATGAGTGTTCGAATTTTGATGATTGTTTAGTCAGCGCCGAAACCTTTAAACTCCAGCGTTCGGTAGAAACTACCACCATTATGTATACCCTGTAGCCAGTTAGTATTTCGTCTGCTTCAAGATAAGGGTTTCAGCATTCTGACCAATCACTGATCTTATTTTTTACAGGTACAGCTATTAATAGATGCACTAACATTCAATATTTGACAGGAATAAAAAAAATTGTCCTAGAAAGTATAGAAAATATAATACATTATATAATTATTTTGATATATCTGTATAGAGTAATGTTTAGTGTATTTACATGCCAACTTTTATGGTTTAAAAATGCTTTATTATTTAGAAATATGTGATTAATATTTGACTTTCAAAAAATAACTTGAATCGGTATTTTTCTTTATAAATGATAACAACTTTTAAACAAGTTTTAACAGAAAAAGAGTCAATGGTGTATATTTGAGTATTGCAATGCAAATTGACTTTGTGAAGCAACAATAAAAACAGAGGTGAATCAAATGGTTGGACCTGGATGTTTGGGGGAGAGTTATCAGGGGAGATAAATCATTGCATTTGGTAACTTGTATATACAATTACTGCCAGTACCACTATCCAAGTCCTAATGCCGTGAATGATACATCAAAATTCTATCATTTATTTGTCTATCATTTTTGTAATACCAGTTTTATAAGCAGTGTTACTGTGCCACTTTCTGTCAATAAAATGACAGCTATGTCCGAGAAGACACACGGCTGTGTATAAATGTATACAGTTTATGTTGTTCGTAAAACAAAAGCGGTTTATTAATATTTAAGTATGAATATTTGCATAAGGTATAAATCAAACGTGACGTTAATGAGTGGATCTCAAATTGAGACGCGTCTAAAAACATGAACACGTTCGAGTATGTAATAAATCACTAAACAGCATCATTATACGCGAACCATTCTGCCTTCAAACGTTTAAAAGTATGTACTCTTTATTTCAAAGGCCGTGTACATGTTGAATGTACAATATTTTTGTAGCGGTTTGTGACCTCCTGGTAAGATATGTTTGTTGTATAAAATCATACGACTTACATACGATGACGTAGCATGTTTTCCTTTATGTATATTAATTTCATGATAAAATATATATATTTATATATGTGACTATATGCGATGATTGTACTGTATGATTATATTTGATAATGCTTGGTAATTATGCCGGGTTATATCCCTTGTATGGAATCGGCGCCATTTGCAGGTTAAGCGCGCTTTGGTGTTTATTTTTAACGCCCAGTTCGCTGGTTTATAGATTACCGTGGTTACTAACTATAAACAATCGTAGATAACAGTAATTTCAAACAGTCTTCAAGAGTATACACACAGTCGTTTACATTAATGGCTATGCCAGTCCATAAGTCAGTTCACCTCATCAGTTTCGGACAGAATCCAATTTATTTCCCTCAATATTTCTCATCGGTACACTTGGATACACAGTGGCCATTTACACTTCAAAGTAACCGCTAATATATACGTGAATCAATTATCACAATGGGGGAGAGAATGTATGAGTCTCTACACCTTTTCTTGACAAGTTGACGGAGCGACCTATTCAGGTTATGAACAATGAGTTTATGCATAGAAACTTAAACACACAAGGAACGTGTGTTTATGTTTGTGGTGAAATTGCAGACATACATATTGTACCGTTCATTTAAATGAATATTGCGTAAATCAATTCATGGTGTTGGCCCCTTAATGGTTATACACATATCTTTCATCGTCTCAAACTTGAACAATGCTAGCCATAGTTGACGTTGTTTTATTTTTTTTGTTTGTTTTGCTGAATTATTGCTCTTGCATCCCTATACTTTCTGGTCGCTGTATTAAATACAGCCGCAATGGCCAAAGTAAGAATACCTCTTGACTACCGGTGTTACAGAGCTTTGGTACACAGTTGCAATGAGCATGTTTTTTGTTTGTTTGTTTAGTGTTTATTAACGTCACTTTTCAGCACATTTTAGGCTATGTATGACGGTCGATTTTTTGTGATGTGGTGAAGGCTGACCATTCGCTTATTCCTGGGTATGTCCAGTACTGTATACCTCCCGTCATCCGAAAGAATCGACACTTTCTCACTTAAAAGTTGAGCTCCCAGTGGGATTCGAACCCGTCGCAGTGAGAGGCGAGAAGGTTTACAACGCAACGTCGTTAACCCCTCGACCAAGTAGGCGCTCTTGCATTGAACAATGTCTATGATTTTACATTTTGAACATTCGAGCTTTTAGGCGATCTGTTGCGACTGCCCGCGCTTTTGATATGTAAATGTGCCGGTACCAACTGCTAGGCAGTCTATACGAGTCTACCGATGTGTCAGAACAAAGGCAAGTAGCGATGATTTAAGGTTTCACAAAACCGTCAATCTCGTCAGAATGTAAGTCAACTTGTACGTTTGTCTACAGGAGCTCGTTGTGTGGGAAACATATATCAGGAGATTATGCACGGGGCTTGGTGTAAATATTACTGTAGTTTAGAAGTTTGTATAGACACGAAAAGTCTTCATGTTACGAATAGGAGACTTTTTATTTTATTTATTACACATGTAGTGTACACATACATTCCATTCGTCTCTAAATTGTTTGTAATTTGGATTGATACAAACGTAGGATCTTTGAAGAAACACGACAATCTTGGTTTGTTTTAAAACTTGCGGCGTCCCGTCAATTTTTCACACAACTTGCATTTGTTCAATCATTAATAATAATTATAAGAGTAGAATAAAGCAAATTTTTTTTTGCATATTACTAACTGGTAATTATATTTCAGCATTAATATATGAACGTCCAGACTCTTTTGTACCTATACCTTTAGGACGTCCTACTGGTTCATGGCGGAGGGACTATAAACCTTAGAACCACACACACACACACACACACACACACACTGTTAATGCTTAATAACAACTTCAAGATTGACATGTGTCCCTTTAAAAGTTCTCCTTTCACATTTTTCATTTTGCATAAATTATGTCCCATTCACGAATGATTTTTTACCGATTTTTTTTTCTCGGTTTGAATTTAATCGATCAGGCTTTTAAATATGTATCCATGACATGTTTTCTATATGCATATACAATGTATATAAAAATATCATTTTAGGACCTCAAAACCACCACTAAAGTTAACGTTATATATCAATGTTAAAATCATCGTGTTTGCACTGTTTGTATCGACACACTGCAATCATGCATCGTCTTTATATAATGTTAGATTCTTTACTCGACTAAAACAGCGCTATGTATAAGTGTATTAAGGGCCTCGCTTTATTTATGGCTTGTGTACTAGAGGGAAATGGTTTTGTTAACATTTAGAACGACATGACGTCTAGTACCACACATATATTGAATCACTTTGCACCAAACTGTACCTGTGTATCTAAGAACAAAGCGAAACATGCTCAAATTTAATTAATTTTATGCCCGCTTATGACCCACGATCTTGATCATATGTTATACGTAGAGGCTATATGAGGAAATGGGGATGTAATGAAATGTAGGGAATTGTTTAACAATGTAACCAGAGTTACTCTACCGTATAATATCAAGTGACATGCTCGTTTGTTGAGGTATTAGGTTTTAGGGAGCGAAATGAAATATTAAACTCAATGTAATGTTTTCGTCCGTAATAATCTTTCATTTATGGAAATTTTGACAAATTAGTAAAATCTGATAAGACCAATGTTCTTTTTCTGCAAATAATAAGCGTTTTGTACAGATATTTGTGGTGGCGAAATTTGCATTTAGATTAATTGCTATGTACACCGTGTATTTGCATACCGCCATGCGAACTCTACATGCCATTAATTAAACGAGATGGTATCAGAGAAGTTAATAACGGATGGAATATGGACTTATTTTAAAACACCAAAACATGAAAATTTTCGCTCATTATGTACCTGTCTAGCTCAGATAAAGTGTGGCTTGCCATGCTATTATCATAACATCTCATTAAAACCCTTGTCACCAAACGTTTTGTAGAGAAACGTACAACATCGTCCGAGACATTTCTAATTTTCCAAGCAATAAAGAAAATCTGCCTCAATATATGTCGGAAGTGGCTAAATTATCGGACACTGGTGGAACAAAAACCAATCAAAGATCGGCCATTAGCGTGCACACTTGATTGCATGTTTATTATCCTTAGAAAATTGGAGAACATCGGCTCTAAACGATAGCACGTGTTCCGCTTCATTATACGCTCATTTTGCAACGTGCAGAATTTAAAGCCGCAGTTTCGCTGTCCAGTGTATAATTTGTAGCCGCAGATGCCCCACAGCACTTGTTTTAGTCCATTTATCAAAATCTAAAACGTACAAGCACGAGCTCGTTTAGACACGTTATTTATAACTAATAAACAGTTGAAAACACATTCCTGCAACCGATCAGTCACCCCAGACGTCTACTCTACAACAATTGTATAGCAAATACATTATTTTAGTTGAACATCAACATTTTTGGTGGTTTTCTTTTTTTTTTCGGAACCAACATCAGTTAATAGATCTACGAGGCTTTGAAAAAATCTTCTTGCTCATACATATATGTAACAGCCTACAGGCTTATATGGCATTAATATACTTTGTAATAATACATGTATGTAAAAGACTTATATGGCACTGGTATGCTTTGTAATAATAAATGTATGTAATAGACTTATACGGCATTGGTATGCTTTGTAATAATGCATGTATAATAGACCTATACGGCATTGGTATGCTTTGTAATAAAACATGTATGTAATAGACCTATACGGCATTGGTATGCTTTGTAATAATGCATGTATGTAATAGACCTATACGGCATTGTTTTGCTTTTAATAATGCATGTAGTTTTAAAAAGTTTGCTTAATGTCTTCAGATGTCTTCAGTTCAATTTTATAAATCATTTATATATCAGAATTTTCAAATGACATGTTATTGCCCGTGGCTACAGAAATGAGACATAGGGTCACTTCCTACAGCGTGGTAAAATCTAACCTAGCGTTAAAAGTTCAATATGTTTTCATCATTTCCTTCCTTTACTCAAGCGCAATTTTGTTGTTGAAATACATATCAAGAAAACCTTAAACCTTCAATCAAGATTTTATAGTATTTAATTTGTGAAAATCACTTTCTAATAGCAATTAAACTTTTTTTGAATCTGAAAATGTTAAGCAATAAAATTCAGCGATACATCTTAATATAGACATATAAATACATATCGCATGTGACAAGATAAATGCACCTAATTGGAATTAGAATAGTCGGACTACACTGGGCATAATGGCTTGAAGAATTTCAATTGATTAAAAAGGGAATTCTAAAGATCTGCTTTTCTTTTAACTGCGGTGTTTAACTGAATGTCACTGAATGCCAACCTACACACTAATTGAAAACTACGACACAATTTAAGTTTGGCTCACGTTGGTTAAGCAATATTTTTTTCTAGAATATTATTGTATTCAGGAAATACGGCACGGAATATTGAAATTTAAAGGGACACATGACAATCTTTCAAAAGTAATTATCCAGCATCAAAATACACCTCGATTTATTAATTCATTACCATGTTTTTACTTTAAATGTACTTGCATATGAAGATGATAAAATAAACTTTGGAGTTTTCATTTTTTCTTCATTTTTCACCTTACGCTCAAATATATATAATTGATGTACTATACTTAGCTAGATATGCACAAACAGTTTGCTGAGACTTAAACAAATGAGTACAATAATGATTTATGCAATGTATCACAGACATATTAATATTTTGTTATTAGGTCTGTGAATGTATGTAGAAAAAATAACGGCACGCCGCGAGTTTTAAAAAATCCAGATTGTCGTTTGTCCCTTTAAAACAAACCATGTCATATAAAACCACACATCACAGTAACGTCAAGGCAGTTAGTTTGGCTGATGGGGTCATTGTCGTATCGGGTCATTCAAGAAGAGTTGGTCAAATATTTCCATGCCCAAGACATCTTTTACTGTCTCACGACCCTTGCGGACCATAACCGCGGCCTTAAAGGAATACAGTTGGTCTAAATGTTTGACCAACTCTTCTTGAATGGCGAGTTGCATATTTGTTTACTTTTTTTGCGCGGGGTTTGATCATTTACAACTTCCTGTTTTACGACAATACGTTCTGTATTTTATTACTATGGCAGCTTAAATATGTTTTTAAGAACAGATATTGATAAACAATATTAAGTAGTTGTTTCAATTCCGCCAATGAGTCTTTTTTCCCCGGGTACGTTTCTGTATATATGGGGGCAGTTCTGGATTTCAAAGATTTTCGGGTACGTTTTTGTATACATAAATGTACCCCGGGTATCTTTCTGTAGTACCCGATACGACAATGACCCCATCAGCGTTAGTTTGATAACCTTTGTAATATTTTACCTTGTTCTGAAGATTCTGACTGGCCACTTCGACAGTCTAAATCCCTCCCAGGGAAGGGTGGAATCCCGGGACTCATGTCTGGGTAAAATCCTCCGTTTGTGTACCCAGTATGACCTTGGTACATATCACCATATATTGAAGGATAGTTTCTCATCGGCATAGCGTTCAATGGAGACATATGATTGACCATTTGTCGACAATTTATATAGTCTGTATTTCCAAACGCGGAGTTATATGCAGCCGCTTTGCTGTTCATAGAAAAACTGGCCCCGAGGGGCAAATTACCATACGATGCCATTGAACAAGAGTTGTGTCCCACAAGGCTGCCTTCTCCCGCGTAACTGCCCCAGGAATTATTTCCCGAGAGGCGAGATGACGTAGATTCCTGGGTGGGACTTGACGATAGAAGTCCAGGCACGCTTGTGCTGATGGGGTTGTGGTGGTAAAGAGACAGTCCTGAATGCGCCGCTAGTATATTGTTAGCTGGACTTTCCATAGTGTATCATAACAGCTGAAATATACAGGAAATAAACGATAAGCTTCAGTAGTTATCATAATATTTGAACAATCAAGTAAGTTTCCATAGTGTATCATAACAGCTGAAATATAAAGGAAATAAACGATAAGCTTCAGAAGTTATCATAATAGTTGAAATATCAAGGAAGTTTCCATATTTTATCATAATAACTGAAACATGGCGAGCTTCCATAGTTTACCATAATAACTGAAATATAAAGGTTCTGAATCCCACTGAAACGTTGGATTGAAGTGTAAAAAGAGAACAGTTTTATCAATTGATCCATTATTTAATTTTGGATTTATAAACTTAATATTGAAATATAAAGGAAATGAACGGTGAGCTTCCATAGTTTATCATAATAACTGAACTATTCAGGATTATTCCATAGTTTATCATAATAACTGAACTATATAGGAATATTATTAAATGGTTTATCTTATAAGCGGAAATATAAAGGATATAATAGTTTATATAATAGGATCCATAGTTTATCATAATAGCTAAAATACGACGATGAGCTTCCATAGTTGATCATAGCTGAAATATTAAGGACTGCTTCATAGTTTATCATAATAGCTGAAATATAAAGAAATATTCCATAGTTTATCTTTTAAGCGGAAATATTAAGGAAATAAACGCCGAGATTCCATAGTTTATCATAATAGCTGAAATACGGCGAGCTTCCATAGTTGATCATAATAGCTGAAATATAAAGGAATGTTTCATAGTTTATCATAATAGCTGAAATATAAAGTAATATTCCGTAGTTTATCATATAAGCGGAAATATAAACGAAATAAACGCCGAGATTCCATAGATTCCTCATAATAGCTGAAATACGGTGAGCTTTCAAAGTTTGTTAAAATAGCTGAACTATAAAGGAAATAAACGGCCAGCTTCCTTACAGACAGCTTGATACGACCATTTTAACATGTATTAGCAATTTTATTTATACCACAAAAGCTATAAAACAGCAAAATGTGAATTAAATAAGTTTCCATAACGTTCACAGCTGTTGGAAGCTATAGAGAACGTAGTTGGTTAGTTATCGGTACGTATTTTGTCTCCCCCAATACTTGGAAGACATTTAGTTTTGATGTTTTCCGTCTGTCTGTCTGTCACAAATAAATGTCTCCTCAGCTACTCCAACAATTTTCAGCGGATGATTTTTTGCAGAGTTACTGCCCATTTTTCTGTCACAAATGTTGTCTTCTCAACTCCTCCTACGGTTTTCAACGGATTTTTGTGCTTTTTAAACAAAACAGTAAATAGAAAGAACGGTTAATGACGTCTGTTAAAAGGCTGTGATAACTAATGTTACAAGAATGTTGTTAAACTACTGTTTAGTGGTATGCCCTGATTTTTGAAATGTGCATGCTGGTTTTACTATGTTATTTCCGAAACACAGTACCACACAAATCCATGCATGTGCAGTTTGAATCCATTTTCCTATGAAACAAAATTACAGCTCAACTTTATAAAAAATCTTTATTAAAAATCTGAAAGCATTTTAACCGCATTTAATTTCTTTTTGCCTTTCTTGTCTGTTTATTTAATTTGCTAAATACGATGTTGCATGTGACTTTAATTTAATTAAACTCTTTATTTTACGACGGCCGCCGGACCAGTTAGTAAAAATAATCTTCACTGGGGCCCTATTTAAAGAAGAAATATATTAAACGAAACATTTCATATAAGTTATAGCAATACAGCGAGATTAATAAAAAAATGAAACACCAGTGTTCTCCGCGCGGATACGTATACATTGATGAATGAGATGTGCGACAACGTTTTATCACGGTGTTGGATTAAAGTGTTCTTTTCATATAAAAGCGAATAATGAAACTTCGTGTTTTGTTTTATTATAAACACGGGAGTTCTATATGGTGTTGAACGATCTCGTTCATATTACCAGAGTTTGTGTTGAAAGTATAATGGTCTATGAAAGTGATACCTGTTAATTGGCCGTATACTCATTTATCGATGTGTCCTTTTTTCCCGTTTTGTGTTAATAAAAAAAAGGGAAAATACGATATTTATCCTGCTTTTTTTTTAATTTACGGAAGTTTTAAGGTATTGGCTCGTGTTATTAATTATAGAAGATCGACAATAAACTCCGGGAATACATTTAATTACGGTACACAATGAATGGTGCACAAAAATGTTTTGATTTAAAGGAACACACGATCGTCGTGAGGTGTGTGTTACACATTTTCACGAATAAAAAAACAACAAAAAACGTCTACAAGTGTCCTTTTTTGTTTTATCTAAAAATGTCCTCTTTTGTTAAATCGAATTTAAACATATTGGGTAGTTTCTAAACTTTTAAAATTGCATAATACAGTTTTCTTAGAAAGTAACATTTCCCCTAGGCATTAATACTGTTAAAAGCCTATAACGTGCCATAAAGAATGTGGAAAACAAGAATGAATTGTTTAAAATTGGATTTTTTTAGATTTTGTCTGGAATTATGTCCCTTTATGATGAACCGTTATTTTGAAATTGAATAACCTGCTTATAGAACCTCGATCGGGTTTCACCCTCATTTGAGCAGCATGGAAAGATTATTGCTTTCAAATTTGGGTAAAAATAAATCAAGATGGCCGTTGTCCGCTTAAATAAGTTTTGGGAAAAACATAAAATAGAGATACAAGTCAATTAAACTACTGTCATTAATTTAATGAATCTCACTATATTTTAACTTATAACCATATTAAACATTGTGTCTTTTTGTTTGTTAGATTTACGCAAGCACTTGATACTATGCATACAATCTGATACGCTGATTTGATCATATGTTTATGTATATATTAAGATGGTTAACGTGTTAAAACTTCTGCGTGCATCTATATTTGTTTTTAAAGAAACCGTAAGCACAGATAACTTTTGATTGTTCAGTTCTTAAACTAAAATGAAACCGTAACACGTTATACCTTAAATCAATTTCAAGCTTCTTAAAATCGTTCGCATCATATTGTTAATTCTTTACCTTTAATTCAAAATGTCGTAGTCACATTGGTCGCATGCGATTTCAAACCGCATGCATACCCACGCACGGGTACTTTTTAAATTAAATAAAAAAACAAAACACCCTCCAAAAAACTGCACCCTCTATTTACATTTGCGGCTTTGAAATGTTTCTATTTCGGCAAGGTTTAACAGGTTGAATCGTATTTAAATTGTTTGAAAATTGGAATCTGGGAATGTCGGGTTTGTTTATATCCTACTGAACTTAAATTGCGATAATTTTGTGCGTATTACCAGCTTCCGTTACGTGTTAGATGCACATAAACAACTCCAAATGTACTAAATAGTAGAAAATATCTCATTAAAATTCCGGATCGTATTTTATTTAATGACATCGCAACTTCGCACGGATTTAAAAGTTCAGAGGTCTTTCAATGCATGTGTACACAGGTGTATATTTCAAATGGATTAAAGTTGTTGATACGGTTTAAACAGAGTGTTTTTTTTTTATACAATGACACATTTTTATGTATACACAAAACGAGAAGAGTTATTGTTATTTCTTTAATGAACATTGGTCAAGTTTTTGGAAATATTTAATTGGAAATACGAAGTTAATTCATATACGGGTAGTTTAAGAATCGCGTGCATGTATATTTATATATCAAACCGGGTTTGCAGAGTGTCTAAATTGTTAAATGATTGCTTATATAATTAGCCAAGACATTGACTAGGAAGAGTTTGCTATGTTTTATTAAATGACGTTACACCTACATGTGGGTTTGCAGACATTTCTGGTTTCACCCTAGCTGTAGAGATAGAGTGCTTGTTTACATTGGCCGATAAATACATATTGGTTTGTGGCTTGCAAAGTCGGTGTGGCGTTGGCTTGCTGCACATGTTTTTACAAAATGTTTGCAATATAAGACCGGCTAATCTGCACTGCACATGTGGTATACACGATGAATGTTCTGCACGCATCATACCACGGCAGATTGCAATGGGTGGGGTAGAATTTTTACTGGCCTTGTCACGCCCCATCTACGTGTGTGCCGTTGCCGGTAAGGTATAGTCTGACGAAGTTTGCAAACTATATTTGTGAAATAATATATGTGTATATATATGCATATGCTTTTGTGTATGCTTACTAACAGTAAGTCAATACTATTTGTTTTGGTTCAGTTTTTCAACAAGTCTTTTTTAAAAGATGCACATATAATAATCAGTTATTTCTGTAAATAATCATGTTTTCCGGAGAGTCATACGTGTATCATTGTACGGATTATATGATAGAAAAAGAAGAACATCAATCCAGCTTCAAAATAATGCCATTGTTACGATGTTACATTTGTGCATGTAGATGTATGCAAACAGTAAGTATGGACTAGATAATATGCATGACACTAAATATGCAATACTTCCTGCAAGGTACCCCATGCTTAAAGGGAAACCAGCCAATCTTGAATTGTTTATCAAGCATTACACTAAAGCATTTCGATTTATTAATCTAGTGTCATTTTGACTTTAACCCTGCTTACATTTAATATACTTCCAGAAAAGGCAATAAATTTGGAGTTTTCATTTTTTTCGTTATTCTACCTGTTACATATATTAATGGTGCAAACATTACAATAATTAATAAGTAGTATTTTATAACTATTTGCTGTGAACTATTTGAATAAGTAGTAAATATGCAAGTTATATAGAAAAACTAACGGGACGCCACGAGTTTAAAATAAATCCCTTTAAAGTATATATATTGCATGTGGATTAAATAAAAACAAAAACTGATTTCACGACGATTGAGTGAATGAACGACAAATGAAAACTCAGGTTTTTATAATAATAAACTTTAAAAAGATCTAACTGAATAAATAATCATAAATAAGTAGTGATGTATGCGTATCTGGATAAATAAAACAAAACAATAAACGAAAACTTACGTAAACAGGTGTAGTTATAAATTATAGATGTATGTAAAATATAATGCGTTAAAATGATTAATGAACAGTCAAATAAACCGCGGTATTAGACAAAATAACTAAAATTTAATGAATGAGAGAATTAATCCTTAACCCGCTAAGCACGACTATAATAGCCTTTGCAGTCATTGTAAACCCAGATCAGCCTGCGAGTATCTCGCAGGATGATCACAATGTCCGGCTGCTGATCGGTCATTTCCCCCAAAACACTCCTTTGTCACATAAATGGAATGGTCTTAATTCTAAGAAAGAACAGTCCATTATATACATGTAGCGGATTGGATATATGAATGATCTGTTGAATGAAACAGTCGAAGTCTATCTATACTACCATCTTGAATTTTTTTAAATTAAAATCTCAACTATATTACACCTGCAAACACTTATATATATTTAATATATATAACGATTACCACCCAACATGATCACACATGTTAAAGGGACATATGGCAATCTTGATATTTTTAAAACTCTCGGCGTCCTGTTAATTTTTGTACGTAACTTGCATTTTTACAAATATTTCTAATTATTTGAAAATTTCAAAGCAAATTGGTTTTGCATATAATTAACTGTTGATAATATTTCACCATCATAAATGCATAAAAATTAAAAACTATATTGAAATCTAAGTCAGAACAACTAAGAACAATTTACTTGAAAAGTCTTACTTTTTTTTATTTATTTTTCATTTTTTAAAATTATATGCAACCATATTTAAAGTGAAAATGATACTTGATAACTATGTCGAGGTGCCCATTTTATCGCATGATGCATACTTCAAGATTATCGTGTGTCCCTTTAAAGCCAGTTGCGCACAGTGGAACTGATCAAAGCAGGCTCTCTCTTTGATTCGAGTTTATTGTCCAATGAAAACGCATATCATCTGTCAATATATGTTGCATAAAAATATGGGCAATAAAAACTTAATAAAACGACAATGAAAATTCTTGCCCGCCACCTATGCTTAAAGTAGAAACATACAGTTCGGTTATTAACCATCCGATGTAATAATGATCACTGAGAAATTATTACGAAATCAAAACGATGTAAATCATGTCAAATTTGTGTGAATTATAAAACGGATATTAATTTGCCATGAAAAGCACACAGTATATCACCCCGAGGAATATAAAACACGGACACATGCACTCGTGTATAACACAGTACTTGCACCGTACTAACCTTAAACTAGAAAAGTACTAACGTTGTAATTACATGGTACGAAAACGATAAAGGTACTAAAATGATACTGACATGGTAATAACATGGCACTAACATTATGTTATTAAAATGACACTAATAATTGTTTATGATGATTCTAAAATGATACTGATGTGGTACACATATGTTATTATCGTGGTACTAACATGATGCTAATATGGTACTAGAACTATTTAACACACACTAACACGGTATTAGCATGGTACTGACATAGTTCTGATATGGTAATGACATGGTACTAACATGATACTAATGTGATACTAAAACATTACATACATGTTACGAACTAACACGGTACTAACTTGGTACTAAAATGGTTCTGACATGGCACTGACATTGTACTGACTTGGTACTAACATAATACTAAAGAGTTTACATGGATCTAATAGAAGAGTAAACATATGAAAAAGCAAAACAATACATATATATAAGGTTTAGGGTGGAATGTTGCATTTTGTTGATTGTGCATGTGTTTTTTTGTCTCTATATTCTACATAACTATAAAGTGTTGGTTAGGTGGAATTTTGCATATCGTTGTTCGTGTCTGTATTATTTAGTCTCTGTATAATGTATGTGGCACTAACAATGATAGTATAATAGTGCGGGGAGTTTGAAAGTAAAGAAAACGAATACAATAATGACTAAGTGCACAAGATTGCACTTGTAATTGTGGGTCAGTGAACATTGCATTAAGTGTAAGCTGTTGATGACAATGAAAAGCAAACTGCATCAAGGAAGTACATGACGTAAACAAGTTAAAGTGTTGAATGGCAGAATGTCATTGAATACAAATATTATAACTGCAACTGGGTATGGTTGGAGTGAACATTAAAATGGAGCTAACGTGTTTAACGCCCAAACATTTTAAAGCGTTGTTCGTGTAAAAATGACATAAATTATAAACTTATTTACATCGAAAATAATTAAGAGATGTTCTTGAATTGTATTTACAGGCACTGGTCTTAGAATATATATAGTTGTGTCTTGCATTTTAGTACCACAAGCGTTCATCTGTTGTTTTTGTTGTTGTTGTTTGTTGTTTTAAAAATCTAATTTATTTAAACAGGATATATTCAATAAACCAGCTTTAAGAAAAAGTGTGATATGTAAACTTATTATAAAACATGAAGATATAAATGTAAGATTACATGTTTCTAAAGAATAATGAAGAAACCAAATTGTGTTTATATTGTCACACAAAATGAGCAAACTAATAAAACAATTTGCCGACATAAACTTTACAAGTGATTTGTCTATATCACATCAGTATTAAAACATATGTATCTATTTAAATTGGTATGCTAACATATGTATATATTTATTTCTTGAAGTACTGACTAGCCTTTATGCGCATATGAAAATAAGTGGAAGTAATTCAGTTTATATTACACCTTTTTTGTTTGTTTTTTAATCTTTAATAATTCTATGTGTAAATTCCTATATCAAAATGATTTAATTGAATTTCTTTCCCATATAATTAAAGTAAAATGCAGTTCAAATTCAGTACTTCTATATCATTTTTGTTATTGTTTATAACCATGCTCATGTCAGTATTAATCTTATATATGTATATGCATATGTATACATATTAAATACATAAAAACAGAATACCACAAGAGCATTAATTATGTATGTAAAACATAAATTAATATCGTTTCAGTGCTGTAAAACGCATTAACACAATCTTATTTAACTCTGGTGTAATTAAATAAAAGACAACATAAGTCAGACATATTGTATATCAGCTAAGTCCTAAATGTGGCGCTCTGACACTAAATAATAAATAAAATCATTGGTTATAGTCACGAGCACCAATAAAACGAACAAATTTGGTACAGAAGAAAATTGCCAAATAAGACTAAAAACACCATTCATATGTAATAAAATAAACATTTCGATGGGAAATTTCATAGTATCTGGCTTCATAAAACAGAACGATTAACTCGGTTTAAACCAATTTAATAGTCGCATAAGGCAATAACTCGGCGCATCGGTTACAAGCGCTCTGAACAGCCATAAACAGTAAAAATCTCATTAAATTTCTTTTATTTTCTCATAATCAGTTAAACTATCATATCTTGTAAAATAACCCTGAAAGAGGTACTAAAATTATCTTAAATTTATATTTTATGGTAAAGCTGATGTTTAAAACATGCATTTGGAATGAAACTACTGCCGTTATTGTTTTAAATGGTGAAGAAAACAGTCTACTTACAGTAAGAATATAACGCGCACGCCATCGAACGTGGTTAAATCCAGGAAAATGTCAAAATGTCTTTGAACATTCGTTTTATATATCCTTTGATTTAAAAGAAAGACAAGTGTATAGTTCTCACAACGACACTGAGTTATACGAATGTGACCCTCATATCATTACAGCAAAACACCTAGGGGGCGCAACCATATTGTCAGTCGAGTCACGTGACTTAGAAAACCAATCGAAAATTATCGCAGTGTTTCTATTGTCCGTGGTTGTTTAATACAACCCTCTGTTGATAAGATCACCAACATTTAAAAATGATGAAAATATAGTTTTGTGTCTATATATTGCCCAAGTTTGTCTGTTTGACTATTTAAATACAAGTTTTAATTACGGCGTTCAAGAGAATGCCAGACATAAACCAGCGATACACTATTCACATTTACATTTTCGTGTATTGGGTTTCTAGCTAGCGGAACTATTTTTATGAATATTCATGAGATTGAAGCGTTAACCAATAGGAACGCGCTGTACAGAGAAATCCGATATAGAGCTAATGTAGTTTTAATGGCATAGAGAGAAACTCAACGCTGAAAATTCAAGTGGTTTTAACATTGATAGTATGAATTATATCTTTAGCCTACTCTACAGAACCATTTTATGATGTGTTTGGGTGATTTTATTCAGTTTTCGATGATATATGAATAAGATGGTTATTAGGCTCTCTCTTTTAGGTTTAAGATCTAACGGATGTTAAATAATGTCGGTGGTCTCAAGAAACGTGATTACAGCTATTGCAAAAACATTAATTTATCAGAAATTCTGAAAGACATGAATCACAGTGGGCATTTTTTAAATCTATTACGAATGCACTGTAACAATACCTTAATTGAACCACAGACCTAATAACAAATAGATTGGACACTATGAAAATTGTGTAAATTTCAAGTGGCACAGTTCGAAATTTTTTTTATACAATTTCTTATTTTGAAAATAAACATAAATTATTATAATCCCATTTTGCTATTCACTGTGAATCTTTTGGATGTATTCTCATCAAAATCGGTGAATAATTGAGAGTGAAGATAGAAGGAAAAGTTAAGGTGCCACGTGATATTTTGGTTACTTCATTGGTTACTTCATTGGTTAAGATAGGAAGTTTCCTATCTGTTTATTAATATGTCTGTGATTGAACGAAAACAAAAGGGAAAAACACGCTGTACATTATATGATACCGTTATAGGAGATAGGCTCTTTGTTAAATTTTGCAAATAATTATGCCTAGTATATTATTTAAAATATTGTTTAATCTAGAAACATGTATTTTAATGTGTTTAGTGAAATTTACTCGTTTCCCTTTTGGAAGTAGCACCCCAATATATTCACCTCAGAAGTATCATATGATAAGAAAGTTCAAATTTCACAGCCCCCTTAAAGGGATACACGACATTCTTTAATAGTTTAAAAAACATTAAAAGGTGTATGTAATTCTAAGGGTTTAACATGCTTGTATAATATACACGTTTGAGTTTAAATCTTTTCTTCTTTATTCTGCATGATAGGTTTAAATATATTTTTGGGGGAAATGTAATCAACAATAAGTAAAATAAAAAAGAATGCTTTTCATTAATTCAACAACTATTGAGTATCGTTTGCGCATATGTAATTTATGTAGAAAAATAATCAAGCTTGATTAACCTTAATATTGGGAATGATACACGATTTATTGACTAGTGCAAAACTGTTGTTTAAGCTTTGGATTATTTTTCTGAAAGCTTTTGTGATCACTTTTTCATACATAAAACAAGTACTGATATCACGTAAACGACATTCACAATAAAAGACAGAATTACACCAACCAACCATTTTAAAGCAGACAGAAAGGGAGAAATTAAGGAGTAGAACGTCACAATGTACATTACAACATTCACGAAAATTGTCAATGTACAACATACTAAATTGAGATAATATTGAACGCAATCTGATGCTCTATGGTTGCACTCAATGACAAGTTGTAATTTTCATTTAAATTACAGCGTTTCAATCAAAGATAAAGGCCACAATTACATGTAGATAGTGACTTTCGAAGAGTAACTCTCACTATCAAGATGTCGAAGATTTTAATACATACCCATTAATCAATGTTATTGACAGGTGTTTACATCCCTTGAAAGGGAGCAGCACCTTCATAACCGGGAGGCACGAGACCCCTTGAATAACATTATTTTAGAAGCATGTCTATAACCTATCATGTTCGCCATCTTACATCTTAATTCGGACGTAATTGCTATTAAGATTTCGATAGCAATTAAAGAAATCTTCGGGGCGATCTTGCGTGCGATGGATGGGTTGTTTGTTTGTTGAAAAATGTCACGGATGATTGGGCTTTACAATATGTTTTGTTTCTTGACTGTTGTCAACGTGATCTATGTATGATTTTAAGGGTAGATAATCGTTGAACAAAGGCACAAAAAACGATAACATCGCTGACTTGATAAGATACCTGGTAACTGATTTGATTTTTATTGCTTTTTTACAACCCAGACACAATTGAAATCAAGAAATCAAATTTTCCGAAGGGCGAACATGTCAGCATATCGACGAAACATGGTTCCCTTTTAGATAATATTCTTGTTTAATTGTGTTGCGAGCAATTAGATGATATGTGTTTGAATGAAGTGATATATATCAGATTATCATACGATGTAAGTAACATTGTAAAACAATACTTGATTGAGAAAAGATAAGCAATCAAAAAATCAATACCAAAAATGCATATCCGTTCAATCATGGAAACAAGACGATTGAAATAAAAATCGAATTTTATTCCTCGTTAGAACTTCCGTTTGTTTTTATTATATGGTATGCACATCTTATTTACAATTAATGCATTATTATAAAAACAAATTGTAATCTCACGATTCTTAAATCCAATACATACAAAGTAAGCAGTAGAAGATAACTATGACATCAAAGCAAACGACACGTGAGTTCTGTACAGGCGAAAGTGTACCTAATGCACCGGAAGAGACCTCGGTCACCCTGGCATAACACACTACTGCTTGTTCGACAATATTCGACAATGTTCGGTAATGTTCGACATCATTATACATCAGTGTAGAACAAGGTCCCGTAGTGAAGCACGTTGACTCTCTTCCGTATGCGCGCTCACTTACGGCATCTTCTAAGATAAGAAGTGTGATAGTGGGCATGTTGGGGATGTTCAACGTACGTGAGAACGTATTCTCTTTTGAGAAAAAACTAGAAGCGACTTTGTTAGATCATGTAATCATATTCATATCAAACACAACATGTAGGGTCAACATAAGATGAAATGTAAACATTCGTGTCTGTACAATTAGACAACAAACAGCTCTATTAGTCATTTGATGTATTAAAAAACACGCCAGAAATGTCGCTTGGTCTGTTATGTGACTGGACTCCAACAAAGAGAAGAATGTTTGTAATTGGATGCATAGTAACGCGAACAGGAAATGCTAGAACTGGCATCCGGTGCAAAGCATAGAGACTCAACCTCTCGGACGTCTGGTGATCCGAGTCTGAAGAAGGCTCTGCACAGCTACTCATATATTATACTCGGTTTTCGTGCGATGCCATACGGTTTGCTAGTTTAACCGGTTGCTGATGCCAACTATAAACGCAGGCATTATCAATTTCAATAGAAAACACGCATAACTATTCCAACAGTAAAACACGCATTATCGATTTCAACAGTAAAAACACACATTACCGATTCAACAGAAAGCACACGCATAACCTATTCCAACAGTAAAACACGCATTACCGATTTCAACAGAAAACACATACATAACCCATTACTACAGTAAAAATACGCATTACCGATTTAAACAGAAAACACACGCATACCTGTTTCCAACAGTAAAAACACGCATTACCAATTTCAACAGAAATCATACGCATAACCTATTCCAACAGTAAAATCACGCAATACCGATATCAACAGTAAAGCACGCATTACCGATTTCAAAAGAAAACGCACACACAACTTATTCCAACAGAAAACACACGCATTACCAATTTCAACAGACAACATGCATAACCTACTCCAACAGTAAAGGCACGCAAAACCGTTTCCTTTACTAAATGCACGTATTACCGATTACCACTGTAAAACACACGCATACCTGTTTCAACAGTAAATGAACGCATTACCTATTAGGACAGTGAAACCACGTATTAACAAGTTCAACAGTAAAACCACGCATTATCGATTCATCAGAAAAGGCACGCATTACCGATATCAACAAACACGCATTACCGATGTCAACAGTAAAGGCACACAGACTCTGGCGCTACAACTGGTCAATTGCTCTGTTCAATATAACACCGGTTTATAGAAGTTTTAATATGGGTCTGGGCTAAGACAGGCATATTGTTAAAGGTGGACGTAACAGATAGCTGGCTAAGCTTTTGAGACAGCTTGGGAATAAAAAGAGCATAAACGCGGACCTAATTAGAGAATTAATTACGGGATTTCGTCGGGAGATGTAAAACGACTGACATATAGAGAGATAAGTAAACGAGACCCGTTGGGATGATAATCTGTATCTAATTACTTTTTTCAGATCAATATAAGTTAATCATATTGCTTAAATGCATGGTACATGGTCTTGATTGTGTTATACAGATAGATATACATGGTTATTTTACAGTGTCCCAATACATTAGAAGCTAAATAGGTGTCGCCGTGGGGTAATGGTTAGCACCTCGGTGGGGTAATGGTTAGCACCTCGGTTTAGTAATGCAGGCAGCGTGCTTTCTACTCCAGCCAGCATCGAACCTAGATTAATTCTCGAAATACTTGAAAAAAGAATTTCACTCCTGAATTGAATTGAACTGAATGTCTTTATTTATCGAGGGTGACCCAATTAGTTTATACTAATCTTCCTTGGGGCCCTCCTGACCAGCCCTTAGGATGAGACTTAATACGTTTTAAAAGGTATATATTAATTTTATCTTACGCATGTAATTGATCAAAATTGACATTTATATTTCAATATATTGTATTTATTGTTGTGTAATAATCGATTATGGAATGCATGTCTCAAAACAGTTCAGGACAAATGGCGACCCCTTGTTGCAGTCAGGTGTGAGCTTATATCATTGGAATGCATACATAACGTATCGGGATTGATGGAACTTGTATTGTTTATTCGACTATTTACATGGCAAACGACAAACATATTACAGTTTTATGAGTTGCTTAGTAACAAGGGCTCAAACGTTGTCACATGGTTAGACAACCGGACCACTTGTCAGTCACCGTCCAGTCACATGATTGATCTATGGTCTGAGAACCGTATTCACATACATCATGACCACGCGGCGCTTTGATCTTACAAAAATGACAGCAACACTGTACATAACATTATTGCTGGTCATTGTTTTAGCAAACATGAAAGGGCAGGTGCGCGTTTATAAATTATCGTTTCTTAGCTTTACTAATTGCTCATCATCAAGGCCGCAATTTTCATATGTAGCAAATGAATAACATTTTTTTTAAAAACATTGTTGACCAAGCGTTATTATATTAAAGACAATTTAAAATATAGATCTTCATTTTTAATCAGTCATGTTGTGGCCCGTTTATATCTCACATTCATAAGTGTGATGTTGGCCGGATTATCGGGATACCATTTCCCATCAAAGCTTACACAACATATATAATAAAGGTGTAATTTAAAAAAGTACAAACAACTTTTAAACGCATCCGTCCGTCCGTCCGTATCCCCTCTCTCTCTTTCTCTCTCTCTCTCTCTCTCTCTCTCTCTCTCTCTCTATCCCCCTCCCTCCCCTCTCTCTCTCTCTCTCTCTCTCTCTCTCTCTCTCTCTCTCTCTCTCTCTCTGTCTCTCTCTCTCTCTCTCTCTCTGTCTCTCTCTCTCTCTCATATATACAGTCATAATTACATCTTTATTTTCCTAAACTATTATCGATGAAGTATTAAGTAAGAGAATGAAAGAGGCTCCTGACGATAGTCAACATTTGTTACAACAACTATTGAAATAACTCAAATCATAATTATCTAACTAGCACACGCATTATTTTGTCATCTTGGTCCGAATTGGGACCTTATCAACTGATAGCCACATCCGTGAAAAGTGAGGGGGTAATGTGGAAAATTACGAAAATTATAGCATAGATGATGACAGATTATTCCACCTCCTTTAGTGGCCATAGTCATGTCCATTACCACACCTATACTTCATAATGATAAATAACCGTCAGTTGCATATAACATTTTGCGAATAAATGCGAAACTGAAGATTATAACGTTTATGGTATTTCAGTTTGGTTATAGAAGCATGAGCGAAATAAATAGTAAAACATCTTCGCGAATTCCACTACGAATTACTAGTATCAGATTTTGTTTTTATAAATCTTTGATGATGTCCAAATAGCACTGTACTTGTCAACAAAAACGTATTTTATCATATGGTTTGAAATCGTAATTACAGGTTTCCGTGGCTAAATGAGGAACAATTGATAATTTAACTCTTTCCAACACAATACGATCTGAGGGTGTAGCGCTTGCAACAATGCGGAAAATTCAATGTTTCCTCTGAGTTGAAAACACGACGCGGTTGCCGTCGGATGATGTATGGAAGGTCAACGAGGACATACAACCCACTCAAACAGTTGGGCCCAATAGTCATGAAATTAATAGCATTTGATACAGTTGTAAATGCTGAAGCTTCATGAAGTATTAAGTGAATTTCTGAGTGGTCGGAAGCCTGTAATTGATTGGTAAACGAAGCGTCAAAGTACACTTATACCAACACCCTGCCTGAAAGACCCGAGAAACGGTCTTCTTTCTGTGACTTATTAACGTTTGGACCTGGAAGTCTGTGACTAATTTAGCCCTTACTTACAAGGCGGTGCTTACAAGTATCACAGAAGCTGACCAGTGTCAGAATCAGCGTAATCGTTTTGCTGATACTGGTGATAATAGGATGTGTGCACATACTAGTATGAAGAGATTCTGCATGCACTCATATAGTCGTTATGATTAAGGAACATCCTCATTTATTTATTCATAATTTTGATAAAGCATCATCCAAATAACTGACCAGACAGTGACCGGATATAGATAGACTCGTTCTTTAGCGTAGATGTTCAACCAAGTTTACTGTTAATATTTAGGTATTTACACTGTGATTATTTAGAAACCCTGCACATTTCATGCACATTTATGAAAATTAATTCAATATATGTATATTTCAAAATAGAATCTTGACAACTATCATTTGTTTTCTCTGCAAAAGAGTTTTATTTTACTATAGAACCTAAGGATAAAAACAGATTAACACAACCTTTCTCACCTAGTGAAACTAAGGTAACATCTCAAAATTTTGATAATGGCAAATTACAAATAGCGACATAATCAATTCAGAAAAAGGTAGTTGTCGAGATATCATAAATATAGTTTTGGACTCGGTAGCTCAGTGGATTAGACCGTTCGCCATAGTCCGCTGCCCCGTGTAGGTTCGCTCGTCTCATCTTTCTCTGAGGTTACTCTCACAATAATAATATATTTACGACGTGTTAACGGAAAGTTAACCTTCGAACAAACCATGCTGTTGTGTAGATGTTTTTGAAAATCATCTAGCTATACAGCTGAACAACCATTCTCTGATACTGGTAGGAATTTGTCATTTAAGTTTATCCTTAATTTTAGTTCATTATTCCTTGTTTTGGAACAAGAGCCATGTATAATATTCAGCAAATTTATCAGAATAGTAGACTATTTTTTGTAACGCCGCCATTTGCTGGATGCTGAGTATTTTAAATATATTTTGTATTCTGATAAACGCTTTATCAGGTGTGGGAGTGGGAGTGGATGTATATGTGTGGTGTCTGTGGGTGTGGGTGGGTGTGTGTGGTGGGGGGGGGGGGTGTGTGTGTGTGTGTGTGGGGGGGGGGGGTTAGTGAGGGGAGTTTTTTTTTATTATTATTATTCCGGTTACCAAGCTGCAACAATAGATATCAAAAACTCGCATAACAGAAATAACAGGAAGTGCAAGTGCGTATATTCCGAATAACTGTTCATGTTTTTATGTTTAAATATTCTAACATGAAATTAATGTTTTACAATGTTTAATGAAATCAAGCCATACATTGAAAACGTTTCTTCCGACAATATGTGTTCATTCATATTTTATCCCACGCGACATATCATGCGTTGTGACGGACACTATATCCCCAATGTACTGGAAGCTTGTACGATAAGCGCACATGCTGATTTGGAGCAATACGAAATATAATACGTTTGTAATAAAATTATTGGAAACACAATAGTGACTGAAGTTTGGAACAAAATAGGATGTATAATAACTGATCACGGTAGAACATCTGAGGCCTTTGATTAATATAATATCTGTTGCCTAAGCTACATCATAAACTATTAATTAAATCGCAGTTAGCTATTGAACCGTGAGCAATACATATTAAATGGCAAATCGTTTATGCATTGAATGATTAAAGACTAATAAACAATTAATTAAAAGGTCTCATATTTGAAATAATACACGATTATTTCTATTATTTATCGAGACCGAGGACATACGAGGATGTATGTTGTATTTTACAATTTTACGTAAAAGGATGCACGGAAAACTTGATTTTTTTTTAAAACTATCGGCGTTCCCTTAGTTTTTTTCGACATAACTTACAAATCAATATTAAACATTATTTGATTAATACGAGCTTTTTTTTTTGTGCACATTTCATCGATTATGTTGCAACAATACTGTATTTAAAGGTGGAATATCAAAGAAACAAACAATAACTCCAAATTGTATTACTTGTTTGTTTAATTATATGCAAGTATGTTTAAAGGGACACTTCAAGTATTAGAATTAGCACCCAGCTTAACATGATAATTCAGTGTCAGGTGCTTGCATATAATTAATTGTAATTTTGAGCTTTCATATTTGTTTGCCGTTAATTTATATATTATTGGTGCAATATAATCAACATTTAATAGTATACAACTCAATTTGCTTTGAACTGTTTTAATTATTAATATTAATGATTTAAAAAATGCAAGTTTTATAGTAAAACTAACGGGACGCTGTGAGTTTAAAAAAAAATAAAAAATATTGCCGTGTGTCCCTTTAAGGTGAAAATGCATTAACAAATCGAGGTGCTAATTTAAATTAACTATACATACTCATACAAACAAACAAACAAATCAAGATTACCATGCGTACCTTTAAAGGGGTTGATGCACTATTTTCAAACACGATTTATTTAAAAGGGCTCTGAAAAACAGGAAAAAAGATGAAAAAATTATCAAAATGCCATGAAAAACAAAAACATGGATATATGACCTATTGAAAATTTGCAAAGAACATAAATGGAGGCGGCCATCTTGGAACGATGACGTCGTCGCGCCTTTTTACCATATATGCATATTGACAAAATATATTTTAAAGCAAAGAAAACGACGGCAAATTGATCAAAACTAAATATACAGATACAAACTGTAAACATTTTATGCTTATTTTACATTTGCAGCGATTTCCTTTACTTTAAAAGGCATTTTTTGAAAAGGCGCGATGATGTCATCGTTCCAAAATGGCCGCCTCCATTTATGCTTCTTTGCACATTTTCAATAGGTCATATTTTCTTTGTTTTTCATGGCATTTTGATAATTCTTTCATTTTTTTCCAAGTTTTTCAGAGCCCTTTAAAATAAACATTGTTTGAAAATAGTGCACCAACCCCTTCAATATAGCAAAAACTAATTCAAAAATTGGTAATATTTGTATGTTTCTCTATGCATACACACAGTGAGATATACAGGTTCGTATCCCACTGGGAGTTCGACTTGTAAGTGAGAAAGTGATTCTTACGCATAGCGGGAGGTAAACAGTACTGGTTATACCCAGAAAAAATGTGGGGGTCTGCCTGCACCACTATACATCAACCTTCATATATAGCCTAATATGTTCTGAAAATGGCGTAAAACATCATTCAACCCAATCTTTCGTCAGATTTTGTTTTTTTTGCTTAATAAACAAACTATTTATTACACGTTTGGGCAAGAAATTTAAAAAAAGAATTGACATTAATTTTGAACCACAAATATTTTAATATATATTATATCAGTTCAACGTATCGACAATATAACGCGCGTAATGAGACGTAATTGCGAGGTTTCAATATTTCCCTTTTGTTTATTTATGACACTTTTATTAGGGTTATATAAAATGATCTCAAATAAAATGAAAATAAGTTTACGGTTTCACTTTCACCAATTTGCCTTAAGTTGTAAATTGATACTAATAACAAATTGTCCAAGCAAAATTACCGCTGCTTAATTGATTGTGCGGGGTCGTAAAACGATTTTCCAGTGATTGAAGGAATTAGACAAGGGTCGCTACTGTGTCCAAATTGTTTTATGGTTGTTAATGCGTGTACATTGTATCTGAGTTCAGACAGAACGAATTGAAAGAACAAGACGTACAGCTTAGAAGAAATCAGCGATTTGCGAGCCGCACATATCGCCTCTTGTTACACATTTATTTCAAAACGATATTTGAATGAAAACAAGAAAACAAAAAGCAAAACAAAACAAATGACTATATTAAGTGAACTCATTTCATATATATATATAAAATAAGTATCCAAAGCATTAATGACAAAGCATTTGACGAACGTGATAGTTCTGCTTAGGAGGTTATTATACTGTTATACTTTATTAATGACGAAATGACGAAACTAATGTTAATGATTTTGGTAAAGATGTTGCTGCTGCTGCTGCTGCTGGTGGTGCTGTTGTCGTTGTTGTTGTTGTTGTTGTTGTTGTTGATGATGATAATACTGTTGATGCTGCTGCTGATGCTGATGCTGCTGCTGCTGCTGATGATGATGATGATGATGATGATGATGATGATGATGATGGTGGTGGTGGTGGTGGTGGTGGTGGTGGTGATGATGAGGATGATGATGATGATGATGATGATGATGATGATGATGATGATGATGATGATGATGATGATGATGATGATGATGATGATGATGATGATGGTGGTGGTGGTGGTGGTGGTGGTGGTGGTGGTGGTGGTGGTGGTGATGATGATGATGATGATGATGATGATGATGATGATGATAACGATGTTTAGTATTATAATTATGATAATGTGGATGGTGATACCGCTACTGCTACTGATAATTCTGCTGCTGCTGCTGCTACTGCTGCTGACTGAGACATTATTATTATTATTTTGTATATACACAATTTGGTATTTATGGTCTTTTCATGATATTTAAATATGTACTGCTGATAAAGATGATCCAGGCGCTGTTCTTGAACTTCTACTGATATCTTTAGTTATTCATCTTGAAATTACTGATAATAATAATGACGTTAATAATGTTGTAATACATACTCACACAAGGATCAACGCTTAAACTAAAATATCCATCAGTTTATCAATCTCGTTTATGCACTATGCGCTTTCATGCAGGAAAGAAAAACTGCTTATGACAATACGTTATGGGTATGAGGACGTACATTCTTCTGATATGACACCATTTGATGCATCCATCATATATGAACGGTCATCTACATAATGCAGAATAAATAAAACGAAGAAAAAAGAATAAATTTGTGTAGAAGCGGTCATGGATGACAGCCGCGGTCACGAATCTAACAGGTTTGACGCGAGATGAAACAGTCCAACTGTCAGCTCACCTATCATAATACCACACTTGGATTAACGACGCCAAACAGCTAATATCGCCGTATTAATTAGTTTCCTGACAATATATGGAAATTAATTTTTAACAAGACAGTTAAGTATGAAAAAAGGTAACTCGTAATTTGCATAAGCATATTCAATTATAAACTTGTCAAAACAAAAACATGTATTAGTCTGCTTTCCATGGGACGAACATTGAATATAGGCCCTGGCTTTATGTACGTGTTCTTGCGCAAACTTGCTAGTTATAAAAACGTTAAAGTAAGCTAGTTATGAAAAAAACAACATAATTGGGAAGAGGAATAAATTGGGAGTATGTTTGGCATGACTAAAACATCTACGCATTATTGATAAAGACGCTTTATAATAGTCAGGCAATATTTAGTGTAATCTCCACACTGTGGCGTGTGAAGTCTCAGATCTATATTTAGTGTAATCTCCACACTGTGGCGTGTGAAGTCTCACATCTATATTTAGTGTAATCTCCACACTGTGGCGTGTGAAGTCTCAGATCTATATTTAGTGTAATCTCCACACTGTGGCGTGTGAAGTCTCACATCTATATTTAGTGTAATCTCCACACTGTGGCGTGTGAAGTCTCAGATCTATATTTAGTGTAATCTCCACACTGTGGCGTGTGAAGTCTCAGATCTATA
>JAWPHD010014762.1:0-59261 GCA_037043455.1 Cyrtodaria siliqua | reverse complement strand
CCCACGGTCACAATTTTAACAAACTTGAAAAAGGACCATTGTAGTTCCAGAGAAGAAGACTTTAATGTGTTTCCTATATAAGTCTATGTAAAACTGTGACCCACGGGGCGGGGTCACATTTGACCTCAGGGTCTTCATTTGAACAAACTTGGTAGAGGACTATAATCTTATAGTAAATGCAAAATATTAAACATCTGGCTCTTGCAGTTTCAGACAAGATATATTTTCCCTTGTATATATAAGTCTATGTAAATCTGTGACCCCCGGGGTGCGGTCAAATTTCCCACCAGAGTCACCATTTGAACAAACTTTGTAGATGACTATAAGCTTGTAGCAATTGCAAAATAATAAACCTCTGGCTCTTGCAGTTCCAGAGAAGAAGATTTTTTTAGTTTTTCCCTATACAAGCCTACGTAAAACTATGAACCGCGGGGCGGGGCCAAATGTAACCCCAGGGCCACCATTTGAACAAAATTGGTAGAGGACCGTAAGCTTATAGCAAATGCAAAATATTAAATCTCTGGCTCTTGCAGTTTCTGAGAAGATTTTTTTAATAGTTTTCCCTATACATGTCTATGTAAAACATGTGACCCTTGGGGCGGGGCCAAATGTGACCCCAGGGTCACCATTTGAACAAACTTGGTAAAGGACCATAAGCTTATAGTAAATGCAAAATATCAAACCTCTGGGTCTTGTAGTTTCCGAGAAGAAGATTTTTAAAAAAAAATCCTATATAAGTCTATGTAAAACTCTGACCCTCGGGGCAGGGGTAAATTTGACCCCAGGGTCACCATTTGAACAAACGTAGTAGAGGACCATAAGCTGGTGCTACATGTAATACATGAGAGCTCCGTGCCATGTGGTTCCAGAGAAGATTTTGTTCAGTGTTTCCCTATACAAGCCTATGTAAAACTGTGACCCCCGGTGCAGGGCCAAATGTGACGCCTGGGTCACCATTTGAACAAACTTCTGCAGTTTCAGAGAAGAAGGTTTTTTTAAGTTTTCCCCTATACATGTCTATGTAAAACATGTGGCCCTTGGGGCGGGGCCAAATATGACTCGAGGGTCACCTTTGAACAAACGTGGTAAAGGACTATAAGCTTATAGTAAATGCAAAATATCAAACCTCTGGTTCTTAGTCTATGTAAAACTGTGATCCCCGGGGCGGGGACAAATTTGACCCCTGGGTCACCATTTGAACAAACTTAGTACAGGACTATAAGCTGATGCTACATGTTATACATGAGGCCTTTGTGCATTGTGGTTTCAGAGAAGATTTCTTATTTTTTTTTCCTATATATGTCTATATGAAAAACATGCAAAATCTCAATATACAATCTTGGAACCCCCGAAGCACGGCCATTTTTGACCCCGGGGACTTCATTTGAAAAAAATTGATAGTGTAGGCGATCATTTTAAAAGAAAAACTTGAAATCTGTCTAGCAGTTCTTGAGAAGATTTTTTAAGGTTTCGACCATATATGGTAGGTATTGGCGGCCATCTTGGATGTCGCGCTGAACTAATTTGAACAAATCTAACAAGCATTCATCTAAGGATCATCCGCTTGAAGTTTGGTCAAAATTGGCAAAGCAGTTTCTGAGGGGAAGTTATTTGAAGCGAAAGTTAACGACGGACGACAACGACGGACGATGAGTGATCCCAATAGCTCACCTTGAGCCTTCGTCTCAAGTGATCTAATAAAAAAGGCAGGGTTTGACATTAACGGTTGTCCGCTTGTCCGATGCCATGCATATTCTATTGGGGACACGTTAATTGTCCCAGGTGACCTGTCCGACGGACAACTAAATTTTATATCAAACGATTAATTTTACATCTTTAAAAATGAAAAATCGCGAGTGAAAGAATGTGTCAGGACATCGTCGAGCACCTTATAAATGATGAATACAAACTCTCTTGTTTTCATTGGTTGAGGCGTGACTTTCGTGTAATTACGAGAAAAAACGACTGAACTCGCTCATTTCCGTATATCATCGGAAATACTGCTCGTAGGTATTTCCAAAGATACAAACGTCGATTCGATGGGTTTGGTTTATTTGCGCCGGCAAAGTACCGCAAAAACCGTAACAAAATTGTATACTTAATTATAAAAATATTTTGTAATTAATTGCGTACAAATCGTACAAACTCGCTCATTTTCGTTCATTTTCGTAGATCATCGGAATAACGAGCAGCATGCTGGTTCTATGGGTGCCGCCATTGTTTATTACACGTGATTGAACCCAAACGATCGAAAAGTAGTATCCAAGTTGGTGTTTATTCCTTTCCGATATTATTTATGAAAAAAAAAAAAAATAGTTGAGTCAGTTCGGATCGCTGAGTTACGAGTTTTGTTTAACAATCAATTTTACAGTAACTGCCGAACTCATGTCGGAAATGTGCGTAGACGGTAGGTGGCGTATTTTAAACCATATTTTCTCACAACATTATAAATATTACAGACACCGGCAATGACCTAACTTGACCTTGAAAAATAAATATTCTTTGTCACCCAGACGTACGCAATCTTCTCATAAAAGGTGGGCCATGAAGGTGGACATGCGGCTGGGTGATCGAGTCTAGAAAATAAACAAAACAATGTGGCGATATCTGTCAGTTGAAAACCCCCAGAAAAGTGATAATGAACTTGTTGTTTTTTTATCACTTTTACATGAAGTGCGGGGACAAGTAAATTTGGCTGGGGACAAGTCAATTTTTAAAGTTACTATGGACAAATGGCAGGCCAAAAAAAAGTTAATGTCAAACCCTGAAAAGGTCAATGATGCTTAAATGAAAGTATGTTAACATTTAGTAACTAACAAGAGGTCAATGACCTTGAGGCTCTACTGATACGTTTTTGAAAGCTATATCAATATTCCAGTGGAGTTTCATGAAAATCTGTTGTGTAGTTTCAGAGGAGTAGTCGCTACAAGTTTTTACTATGTAATTCTATGTAAACAAAGATGGCCGTATCAAAATAATGTTCGACAGTGACCAACACCATGTCATGCTGTTCATTTTAGAAAAGTCTCATATGAAATATCATTAATAGTTTTCAAGAAGTAGTCGCTACACATCTGTTTTTAGCCTTGGTGACCATAATGAATTTCCAGCCAACCTGATTTTTTGCTAGGATCAACTAGATATCAAGAGCAACATTCCTGTGCATATTCATGAACATCCGTGAAGTAGTTTCATAGGAGAAGTCACTACAAGTGTTTACTATGTAACACTATGTAAACAAAGATGGCCGCTGGCAGCCAATTTTAACATTGAATCAAAATGATTTTCAAAAATTACCAACTTCATGTCATGCTGATCGTTTTAGAGAAAGTCCCATATCAATATCACTTATAGTTTTCAAGAAGTAGTCGCTACAAACTTGTTTTTTAAACATCAATTTTTAGCTCTGGTGGCAATCTTGAATGTCGGCAGACCTGAATTTTGGCTAGGATCAACTAGACATCAAGTGCAACATTCCTGTCAAGTTTCACGAAAATCCGTCTATAATAATTTCAGAGGAGTAGTCGCAACAAGTTTTTCCTATATAACATTATGTAAACAAAGATAGCGGCTAACGGCCATGTTTGACATCCAGTCAAAATGAACTTTGTTTAGGACATGCCAGTCATTTTGGTAAAAGTTCCAAATCAATATCACTTATGGTTTTTGAGAAGTAGTCGCCATAAAATCGCATTTTTAAAATATATTTTTAGCCATGGCGGCCATATTGAATGATCAGCCAACCTGAATTTTTGCTAGGATCAACTAGACATCAAAAGCAACATTCCTGTCAAGTTTGATGAAATTCCATCAAGTAGTATCAGAGGAGTAGTCGCCACAAGATTTTCTATATAACTGTATGTAAACACACAGAGGTCTGGAAATATTGTGAAAATTCTCTTGCCCGGGGCAAGTAGATTTGCACAATCCACTTGCCCTGCCCAAAATGTCACTTGCCCAAATTTCAAAAGTCACTTGCCCCAAAATTAAGCTATGTCAACATGCCTTTTTTTTTGAGACCGCACGCTATAATGTTGAATACTTTTCTATTTACTGTTTATTTTGCAATAATTTGTTACATGATTTCATAGTAAAATTTGCCTTAAATTAGGAAGGATCCGAGCGAAAGGTTGTTACCATTATGCACATATCAGTGTTTTCTTCCACCGGTGGGAGAGAGGGAGGGGGTTTTGGCGGGGATACCCAGAGGACAAGACTGATGAACCTGGTAACAATACGGTAATATATTAGTAGACCCTAATGCCTATGGAATTAAGACTAACATAATTCTCCTAGTGCAGTAATTGCAAAAGGGCAGGCAGATAACAACAACACAAGATGCATTAGGTCGAACAAAACTTTTTTCTACTTTTACTTTTGTTATAGACTACACCAGATAAAAAAAGAAAAAGATGCATTAGGTCACACAGAAGTTTTTTCCTACTGTCACTTTCGTTATTAAATTCACGTAGATAAACCAGCAAGCTCATTTTTCTGTGTTGGAAATTATTAGCATGGTTTATGCCTAAATCTGACTGGTACATGTATGTTGTTTTTCTGTTAACAACTTTTATGAGATGCCAATTCTTCGAATAATTTTCGAAATTAGCCAAGGTCAAAGCAGACCTTGGATACAATGGCAAACATGCTTCAAGCACGCCATCCGTCATTTTGAAATAATAACAGATGCACACCTATTCATTACGACATGCGTCGATAGTCTCTTTGCTCAGTAAGCAACGCCGTCAAATTGCCATAATCGCTTAGTTGCCCTACTTGTTTACAAATTGGTTCGATTGAATCCCAATTGTTTCACTTTACCACGCGGTGGTGAACGGGAGTAGTTCCATTGCCTGATAAAAATACATCGGTTATATGGATACAGTACTAGGTCAAGTGTTGCGTTATGATTTTTAATTATTGAACAGAAGATTACCTTGGGTCACTACGTACACCGACTGATATACAAAGCGATAAAACCATCTCAATAACTGATTTACACACTAATCTGGCGCGTGAATTACTTCCAGCATAGAGGGGCTCGTCACGGTGGTATATTTCATACGGTATACAAATTCAAAACACCGCCGACTTCAATTGAAGATTGGCATCGGCCAATCATATTCGGATAAACTGTCAAGTGGGAGGGATTAAACAATAACGAACAACAGAGGTCAGTTTTATGACACTTATCAGTAATTGCTCACAACGAAAGCGACGGGTGGTTAATTACAAAGCAATTATCGGCAAACTTCACAGTCAAGGCACATTTTCCCTTGTTTTTTATCGAATGCTGAAACGACCATCGGGCAAGTGACGGACAAGCAGATTGCTGAAGGTCAACTGCCCGCTCCCAAAATCCACATGCCCGGGGCGCCGGGCAACCATATTTCCACACAGATGGCCGCTGGTTGCCATGTTTATCATCCAATCAAAGTGAACTTTGGTTATGACAAACTACATGTCGTGCCTGTCATTTTGGTGAAGGTTGCAAATCTATATATTTTATGTTTTTTTCGGAAGTCGCCACAAAATAACATTTTTAAAAATATATTTTTAGCCGTTGCGGTCATCTTGAATTTCCGGCCGACCTGAATTTTTGCTAGGATCAACTAGACATCAAGAGCAATATTCCTATGAAGTTTAATGAAAATCCGTCAAGTAGTTTCAGAGTAGTCGCCACAAGTGTTTCCTATATAACTCTATGTAAACAAAGATGGCCGCTGGTGGCCATGTTTGACATCCAAACGAATGAATTTTGGTTAGGACCAACTACATGTCGTGCCAGTCATTTTGGTGAAGGTTGCAAATCAATATATTTTATGGTTTTTCGGAAGTCGCCACAAAATCACATTTTTAAAAATCTATTTTTAGCCGTTGTGGTCATCTTGAATTTCCGGCCGACCTAAATTTTTGCTAGGATCAACTAGACATCAAGAACAACATTCCTGTGAAGTGTAATGAAAATCCGTCAAGTAGTTTCAGAGTAGTCGCCACAAGTTTTTCCTATATAACTCTATGTAAACAAAGATGGCCGCTGGTGGCCATGTTTGACATCCAAACGAATGAATTTTGGTTAGGACCAACTACATGTCGTGCCAGTCATTTTGGTGAAGGTTGCAAATCAATATCTTTTATGGTTTTTCAGAAGTCGCCATAAAATCGCATTTTTAAAAAATCTATATTTAGCCGTTGTGGCCATCTTGAATTTCCGGCCGTCCTGATTTTTGCTAGGATCAACTAGACATCAAGAGCAACATTCCTGTGAAGTTAAATGGAAATCCGTCAAGTAGTTTCAGAGGAGTAGTCGCCACAAGTTTTTCCGATATAACTCTATGTAAACAAAGATGGCCACTGGTGGCCATGTTCGACATCCAATGGAAATGAATTTTGGTTAGGCCAAAAAAACAACAACCTGTGTTTCATGTAGCCCGACCGACCCTACTTTTAAGGGGCCGACCCTAAAACGTTTTATGAAAAATAAATTTAATTTTTTTTTTTTGTTCTGAACAATGATTTATCACAATATATCGAGGTAAACATCACAGAGAAACTTTTAGTTGTATCATCAACTTGTATGGGGTTTATGAGATAAATACATGTAGAATCTCATAATATCTTGCTCCAAAAAAAAAAGGAAAAAAAGGCCTACCGACCTACCTATTTGTTTAGAGCATGCAATGGGAAACACCCCCTTTTTTTGGCTTTAGAACTAACTACATGTCGTGCCAGTCATTTTGGTAAATCAATATCTGTAATGGTTTTTCAGAAGTAGTCGCGAAAAAATCACATTTTTAACAGTAGTTAACAGGAGTACCGTAGTCACCACAAGTCTTACTATATAACTCTATGTAAACAATGATGGAAACGATTTTCTACAAGAACCATGTCATGCTGAGCATTTTACAAAAAGTCACATTTCAATATCACTAATAGTTTTCAAAAAGTAGTTGCTACAAACTTGTTTTTTAATAATCTATTTTTAGCTTTGGCAGCCATGTTGGATTTCAAGTGAATTTTTGCTAGGATCAACTAGACATCATGGGCAACATTCCTGCAAAATTTCATGAAAATCCACCCTGTAGTGTCAGAGGAGTAGTCGAGATAAAAATTAATTTGTAATTTTAGTAATAGTGTCCTTGACCTTTGGATCACCTAAGTAACAACCTCATGCTAATTCCGATGAGGTGAAGTTTTTGGTAAAAATCCATAAAGGGGAAATGGCAACCCAAATCCTATTTATAGTAACTGTGACTTTAATATTTTACCAAATGACAAGAATAACAATCCTGACATTCCTTTCCAAGAGACTATTTTGAATATTAAGTGCATTTTTACATTCAACCGATGATCGATTATAGACTTGCATCAGTTACAATCGATTAATTGATACGTCACTAACTAAAGGCTTAACAATTTTGACAAGCACAAAGCGCAACGGTTGTTCCGATTTAACATTATGATCTAAAATTCGTCAGTGAAACCTTCATCAGAATTTTTCATGATCGAGCTTACTGGGATGGTACAATTCAGCTCACATCAAACCCAGACTTTATTATTTCATTTCGAGTGAGTAAAGTGACGTACTTATGCGGAGTTTGATGACAAACTGCTTGGAGTGGAAATCAGCTACGTGAAAAATGAATGGCCAAGATATTTTGCATAGAAACTCAAAATTTGGACATGTCGAAATTACACAGGTAATGAGTGCATCTATTTCTCCATTTAGGTCATTTTTGTCCATAATTCTGAAGTAAATTTAGTGATAAATGTTAAACTTTCTGTGTGTGTGTTTCTTTTGTTGTTTTGTTGTGAGTTAGCTTCTCGATACGTTGTATACTGAAAAACGTTATGCATATAGCATTATGTTATTGGTAAAGTGTCAATTTGATGTTTTGTCAGAACTTCACTGATTGCAGTGGTATATATTGAATATCGCTATGCATTGTTATAAGACTTATGACGTATACTTGGTCTATCAGTTGTGTACAAACTCTTGGCGGCGCCATAGCGCCCACTACTTTAAATCATAAATGATTTTTCAGGAATTCCCACTCACTCTACTTAACTGTCTAGTTTTCTTAGTTTTCTTATTTCTTTATTCCGCTATCACTTTTCCTTACTGTTTTCTGTGCACTGCACGATGGCATGATGCTTTTTTGTTATCCAAACTAAAATAATATAAACAATGGACATTAAGTTCTGTACCTTTAATGTAAAGGGACTTGGGGATTACAATAAAAGAAAACAAATATTTGAGTGGCTGAAACAAAATAAATACTCTGTATGTTTTTTGCAAGAACTTCATTGCGATGAAAGCACGTTCGCCAAATGGAAACTTGAGTGGGGAAATGATGCTTTTTTTCAGCGGAAGTAGCAAAACTAGTACTGGCGTGGGCATTCTTATCAACTCAAATTTTACATATGATGTAATGGAATATAAAAATATAATTAACGGCAGAATGCAATCATTAAAATTAAATGTAGATGATAGAGAATTATTACTACTTAATGTGTATGGCCCGAATAAAGTCACAGATAATACAAATTTTCTGACAAAGATTGAAGAATTCGTTTTAATAAATAATCATGAAACTTTAATTATAGGTGGAGATTTTAACACAGTTATTGATGTTGATAACGATAAGAAAAATTGGTAGCGTTAACAGTAATAAAAAAAGTAGAGAAAAAATAAATAATATTATATCGGCATATGACATTAATGATATATGGAGAGTTTTAAATCCAACGACCCGACATTATACATGGCACTCCAACCATAAACCTCCAATATTCTGTAGACTCGATTACTTTTTAGTTTCGTCAAATATTGTTAATGCTATTTCAAAATGTAAAATTACTGCAGGCTTACGCTCCGATCATTCAATAGTATATTTTAATCTTAAAAATGAAAAACAACCACGTGGTCCAGGGTATTTTAAATTAAACAATAGTGTGATTTTAGATAAGGAATATCAAGAACGAATACGAAAATCTTTACAAGAAACAGTCAGCATAAATAAAGATGCAAATCCTAACACGCTTTGGGAGGTTATTAAAGGTACAATCCGAAATGAAACAATATTATATTCCGCAGGAAAGAAAAAACGGGAACGCAAAGAAGAACACATATTAAATGAAAATATCGACAAACTTGAACTGGATTTATCAAATAACCCCGAAAATGAGGAATTACTTAATGAAATTAATCAACTGAAATCAAAACTCGAAAATATTATAGAGAAAAAGACACAAGGTATTTTTTTAAGGGCAAAGGCTGAATGGATTGAAGGTGCGGAAAAAAATACAAAATATTATGCAAGCCTCGAGAAAAAAAAATCAGAACAAAAGACAATCACGAGAATAATTAAAAATAATAAAGAAGTAACAGACTCTCAAAAAATATTGACAGAAACAATGACATACTATAAGAAATTGTACAGTAAAATTAAAACCGAAGAAAGCAAAAATACTTTTTTCCCAAATATAAAAGAAAATGTTCTAAATGACCAACAAAAAGAAACTTGTGAAGGAATAATTAGTGAGACAGAATGTTTAAATGCCCTAAAGGAAATGAAAAATAATAAGAGTCCTGGGTCGGACGGGATAACAACTGAGTTCTATAAACTGTTTTGGAACGACATTAAAGAATTTTATATTAAATCAATAAATTATTCGTATGCAATTGGAAGTTTAACTACAATTCAAAAACAAGGTATTATAACGCTTCTGCCAAAACAAAATAAAGACTTAACTTCACTTATGAACTGGAGGCCAATTAGTTTATTAAATGTCGACTATAAAATCGCGACGAAATGTATAGCTAACCGTATGAAAAATGTTTTATACACTCTTATAGACAATAGTCAAACAGGTTTTATGAAGGGGAGATACATAGGAGAGAATATAAGAACAATATTTGAAATAATCGACTATTTGAATGAAGACAATTTACCAGGACATATATTTTTTGCTGATTTCGAAAAGGCATTTGATAGCTTAGATCATGATTTTATTTTACAATGTTTAACATATTTTAATTTTGGAACATCGCTTGTTAATTGGATTAAACTGTTTTACAGAGATGCCCAAAGTTGTGTATCAAACAACGGACACATGTCTGACTTTTTTAAAATAGAAAGAGGAGTAAGACAAGGATGCCCACTGTCACCTTATATTTTCCTAGTTGTAATTGAGATTCTTTATAAAGCCATTAGAACAGAAAACGACATTAAAGGCGTAATAATAGCTAATAAAGAAATAAAAAATACAGCTTTTGCAGATGATGCCACCTTCATACTAGATGGTTCGAAGAAAACATTTGAATCTTTAATTAGACTAATAGATAAATTCAGTTTGACATCAGGACTCAAGTTAAACATAAACAAATCGGTAATATTGCGTGTTGGCTCACTCAAAAATACAGATGAAAAATACTGCAAAGATAAACACTTTATATGGACAAACAATAAAGCAACAACACTGGGAATTGTTTTTACAAATGATAGGTCAAAATGCCACCAGGAAAACCTTATACCAAAGACAGATGAATTCTGCAATTGTTTAGAACGTTGGAAAAAACATAGTTTGTCAATAATTGGAAAAATAACCGTTATTAAAACATTTGCACTACCCAAACTCATATATCCTCTAACAGTTCTAGAGACTCCAAATGAAGTTTGTATTAACCGAATAAAAAACAAAATGTTTGAATTTTTATGGGAAGGTAAACCAGATAAGATAAATAGAAACACAATAATTCAGGATTATGAAAATGGGGGTTTAAAAATGATTGATATAAACCTATTTATAAATTCAATAAAAGCAGGCTGGATTAAAAGACTTCTGGATCCTAACAATCGCGGTGATTGGAAGGCGATATATATGAAAGAAATTAATAAATGTGGAGGGAAAACATTGTTTGAAAGCAATTTTAATACAATTGATGCAAAAACAATAACTCTTAAATTACCGTTTTTATCGCAAATAGTTGAATCATGGTCAGCAATAAATTTTAGGGAAAATATTGATCAATATTCGAGACAAATTATATGGAACAATACTTATATTAAACACAGAGGGAAAATGCTTTATAAAAAAACATGGGACATTAAAGGTATACAATACATCGAACAGTTATATAATACTAGGGTTAAAACATTCTACACATTCGATCATTTAAAAACGGTTTTTAATCTAAGCAATTCTGAATTTCTTCAATATTATACAATCATTCAAAGCATTCCAAAGATGTGGAAGAAAACAATTCAAACAGAAACTAGAAACAATATTAATATTGAACAAACACTGATAAAAGAAATAGAGAAAACAACGAATGCAAATAAAGTTATATATAATAAGCATATTAGACGTATTCAGAAGGAGCTCGTTATAAAACCTCATGTAAAATGGGACGAAACATTTACGAATCTAAACTGGAAACTAATTCACCTTATACCGTTTGAATGCTTAATTGACACTAAACTTAGAACATTCCAGTATAAATATATAATGCGAGTTCTCCCAACAAACACTTTTTTGCATAAATGTAAAATTGCAAATACAAGTCTTTGTGACTTTTGTAATATGCACATAGAAACTATCGAGCATTTGTTTTGGGAATGTCCAGTTACTCGAGCTTTTTGGACAGAAGTACAAAACCTTTTAATCACTAAAAATATACAATGCAATGTAGACTTTAAAACGATCTCATTTGGAATTATGGCACAAACGGCAAACTCTTGCTTTTTAAATTGTATATTAATGATTGCGAAGTATTTTATTTTCAGAAGTTAATATACAAAGACAACTCCCAGTGTTGCAACCTTTATACTATATTTAAACAAAATTGAAAACATAGAAAGAATAATAGCGACATCTAGGGAAAAGATAAGACAACACAATGATAAATGGGAACTTTTTGCAGCTCAGAACTGAAAACGTTTTAAAACAGCTCGTACAGTGTGGTGGTACACTTCTATTCCTCTCTGCTCCTCTGTCAATCTATTCTGTCCTTTCAATACTGTCCTAACAACCTATCTCCTATCACATCTAATATAATCTTATTTTTCGAGAGACATAAGTGTACAATAAAACATGTGTTTTGTTGATTCACATAATGTAAATATGTATTTAGAAAATGTAAATGCTCTTTGTTAATATGTGTGTTATTGTATAATTGTGTAAATTGAAAAATAAAATATTTTCAAAACAAAAACTTTCTATTTTTGGATGTTGGCAGCTCATAAATACAAGGTATTTCCTGGATATATTGTCAAAATGCAATTTATACGATGCTTCTTGTTATTGACTTTACGGTAATGGATCATTTCCATTAGAGGAAATGTTACATATTATATTTAATATTATTCTAATTAATGTTTTTTTTAGAATTTGAACCGAGTTTTACGGCACCTAAAAACATACAAGGTTATAAAGCGCCGAACACGAATGAACATGCATGCTAGGTCCATTCTCTATACTTTTATACGTCAAAATAAGACATGGGAAACAGGCCTAGAAGTGTATATGTATAACCTGAGAACTGTAGAGTTGATGCGAATTCTAAAGTACGCATTTCATTGACAATGAAGCAACGTTTCCATATACGGTGTCACAACAAAGACCTTGAACTTGCATGATAAAAAATGCCAAAATGAACACAATAAGCACAATTTGCTTAAGCACAATTTGCAGTGGTTGTATTCTACCCCAGCAACCACACAGGGTGATAATTATTTGTAATCAGTTGCTTTACTAGTCAGTATTTTTATATTAATGAAATAATGAAAACAACATGTAAAGACACCTGATGCGAGTGCCGTCTTGTAAAATGCCAGGGGCGTAGCTTTGCTGAATATGATGTGTAGGCCGAGTTCTAGTGGGGTCCGGGGGCATGCTCCCCCGGAATTTGTTTTTTCAGCTAGACTGTCGGAGGTGCGTTTTGGCGTATATTTCGTACCGGTGAATATGTCTACAAGAGCATTAATATCCTTACTTTTTACCGTAAATTAATTATTATATATCTTATAACTAAAAAGAAGCTGTCCCCCTTACCCCTATAGGCCTCCGATTTTTATTGCATTTTTGGCATTTTTATTTTTTCGATTTCTCAGAAAAAGTGTAGGCCGCGGCCTACACGGCCTATAGGAAACTACGCCCCTTAATGCATCTGACAAAGGGAAGGAAGGCTTGGAATATTGATTTTAATGTTTTATATTGTTGAAAATCAAATATGTCACAATTTACTAGAACATGTAAACGCAAGAGTTGGCAAGTGTGTACACCTTTTTAAAAGAGCATACATTTTAAATCAGTTGTTTTAATTAACGGCTGTGTGCATCGGGCGATTTAATGCGAAAGTGATGGTCATAAAAGAAATTGCATTATACAATAGTGGTTGACAGTCTATATCATCCGTGTTAAGATTGGAAATAAACCCACTGCAGCTTTAATTCAATAATCATGTTTTTTAAATATTGACAGATGTATAATGAATTTTCAAGCATTTCGCAACACCCGTAATTGCCTTTGAGTCAGGCGCCATATAACCTTTCAAGTGTTGGTGCGCCTTAAAACCCCAATTCAATTCGGACTGTAAAAGGTAACTGATGAAATCAATTGATATAAAACTAGAAGGCTGTTCCAAAGAAGACTTGGACCGCTTGCCGTGTGCTTATTTCAGCCTGTACATTCTATGTTACTATAAAACGGGGCATAACTCTGCCAAAATGAAAGTCAAATATAGGTCATGTTTAACACATGTCTTGAGGTAAAATGAAGATGTGTGTGAAGTTTTATGAACACAGAGACTGAACACTTTACAAGTTGTTATGGCCAAGGTTACGTTGCAGGGTAAAGTGTGCATGGACGATGGACAAAGTGATCCCTTAGTGTCTGCCATGCTACTTAGGCAATACAAAAATGATCACGATTAGAAATTATTAATCAGAGATAAGTCCGATTCAGGGGTGTATTTCTGATTTAGAGATGATGAAAATGGAAACAATAGCGCATTTTTTCTATTATCATTAATAAAACTTTTCATTCAGAACTGCAGTTAAAACAGTTACAGTTCAGTATGGCAATGTCCATGCAGAAATATCTGTAAATATTGTATGAGAAGTCATTTGTCCGTGCGAGCTTCAGTGACCGTTATATTTCAGTATGTTCATGTACATGTAGTCATGTTGAGTATATATTGTACATATCACGAACAAAGATGAGGAAATTGGAAATATGTAGCAAACGTTGTTTCCGTCAACAATAAGTAATATTTAACCTATACCATCACCTTCAGTGAGCTAGGCCTCTATATTTTAGTATAGTCATGTTGATGTTGTCATGATGAGTATGTCTTTGAAGTTGGCTCAAGAATTGAGAGAGTTATAGCGAACGGTATGTGCCCGTGAAGAAGAAAAAGTCAGTATTCAACCCGTTTGATGACCTTCAGTGTGTCCGTGACCTGCATATTTTAGTAAGGTCTTGTCAATGTTGTCATGATGAGTATGTATTGAAAGTTTGATAAAGGGCTATGAAGAAATGCAAAAGTTTTAGCCAGCATGAAGTCTACCAAACGAACTGCCGGATGAGAAAATGGTCCATATGTATAGCGTTTACAGCTCGAACGCGACAGATTCATAGCTTTCCAGTATGTAAATTGAGCAAACATACCAACAGCAAGCCAACTTCGTCCTATTGCTGTTATTACTTATGGGCCACACAAATAGACAAAATAACGGCAACACAATATAAAACGTATATACGAGGGGTGTTTGCAAAGTAACAGGAAAAATGCCATCAATTTTGTTTTGAGTAGGACCATTCTTATGAAATTTTACACAATGGTACCTTAACTCATCACGGAAATGTTCTATGAACATGCTTACCTTATCACAAGGTTTGATTTCACTAGCGTCACTATGGCAACGTCAAGTAACGTTGAGCGGGGCAACAAGTAAGGTTACACCAACTCTTTAGTTTTTGTAAGTAGTATAGAAAGTGGGGGTTTGAGCACAGTTTTCTCTCGCGGGGAATGACAACAACTAGTGAATTATGCCAGGGGGGTACTCAAGCGTAACTCTCATTCGTACCACTAAGATCTAAATGTAAGTCACGCCTAAATCAATACCAACATATTTCAACAGTTTTCTCAAGCAACCCCGCTCTGGAAAACTCCACCCCATACCCCCCTTTCTACACTACTAATCAATCCGGTTTGTCATTTTAATAACATAACATTTGCAACTCGTTAGGAGAGCGCAATAATTTTATTTTATGTCTACTTTCGGCGAAATTCTTCAATAGCATTTGCAACTCGTTAAGCAAAGTCAGACGGAACCGGGCAGTAGTCTTCATCATCGCTCTGCATATCATCTTTTACCATGAAGTATTTTATTTTCCTACACTTTGCTATTTTATATTTCAGTTCAAGAAGCCCTTCTCTGTTTCCGGCTAGCTCGCGTTCATAATTATCCATTTCAACCAGCAATCGTCTTTTTTTAGTGTCCATAAAATCATCACGAACTACTTCATATTCTACTTGGAGTTGTCTGCCTCTCATCAATTCTCTTCTATATTTATCTTTTAAGTTGTTAAGTTTTCTGCAAACCTTTTCTAATCTTTCTTGTTCCATTATATAATAATATTATATGTTATTATTTTTAAGCCCTTATTTAATATTTTCAATATCCTTAAATGAGACCCAGCTATTGAAATCCTCATTGTAACCCTTCCATTTAATCAATGCTTGTTCCTTTTTATAATCACGTCGTATTACTTTTTCAATCTAAATATTTCTTGCTTTGCTTTTATCATTTCTAATTCATAAAAGCTTCCATCAATGTTTTCGTTGTTTAAATCTTTTATTTTGTATGTCACTGGATTCGTGTTTTGAATTTCATCAACAATAAATATTTCTTCAGTCCAATTTGTGGTATAACCTTTCTCAAACGTTCTTTTATATTGCTGATTCTAACATTATCCCCTTTTTTAAACTTTGGCTTAATTTGCTTCATCGCTAGCCTCAGTCGGCGTCATTTTAATACTCCGATGTTTTGTATTATTATACTTGTCAACCATTTCTTGTAACACATCTAAATATGTGTTTGTATTGTTTGCTGTGAAATATTTCCACATCCTCTCTTTTAATGTTCTGTTAAATCGTTCAATTACTACAGATTTTCCGAAATTAAAAGTGTGATACATTTTGATATTATTATCATCAAGGAATTGCTTAAACGTCTTGTTATAAAACTCCACACCCTGGTCAACCCACAGCAATTTACATTGTCTTCCTGTACTGATTATTTGTTGGAATGCTTTGGTAATTTCTAAACAAGTTTTATTTGGAACTGGAATAACCCAAGCAAATTTACTAAATAAATCAATAACAGTAAGCAAGTATTTAGTACCTTTATTATACTTTGAAAACGATTGCATATCAACCAAATCAGCAGACCATATTTTATCAATTTCATTAACAATCACACGGCAACTTTCTTCGTATAGGTTTATGAAGTTCATCTGCTAACTTGTCAGTCCATTTCAACGCCTTTTCTAGTTTTTTGGGTTTCCAAGACCAAGTTTATATTTTGTACTAATGATTGGTTTTACTATCAAATTCTTAGCAATCTTTTCTCCGATAGTTTTAGACTTACTAGATTTCAAACCAGCAAGCAAGTTTTTATCACACGTTGATTTATTACTAGGATTTTCGTCATAGCAATAATCATGATCTTTACAAACAGCATCCAATTCATTTACCGGTTCTCCGCTATCAAGTGGATTACCAGGACCGCAATATTTATAACCAGGAAGTGTTAGCCCTTTTTTGGGTAGCAAAGGGAGCAAAGCTTTATGAATATCAATATTTCCACCTTCTATGTTTTTAACAAACTTTGTTTTAGTAATACCACAAGACGCACAAGTTGCTCTTAACATTTTTCTATCATTTTTTGCTAAAACATACTGAGGATTAATATTTTCAGTAACCATCTTTTCTTTAATACAGTAACTCATATATAATATGATTAGATTAAACTTCGTTTACAAAATATGATTTTATAATGTTTTCATTTTCTATTTGTATGGTTTTAATAATTTGTAAAGAATATCATACGTGCTATTTCCTTTTTGTAACTTTTTAATGAAAAACAGACAGAAATATCCACACAGAACACTTGTTTTATCTTGGTATTGAATAGTGTTGTATTTTATATCAGGCATGTACGCTAAAACTTCTTTTGGTGGGCTCAAGCCAAACGGATCGAAGTAATAATTATCATAGTAACAAGTCCAGTGTGTGCCGGGTCCAATATGATCATCAAGATTAATAATACCACATTCTTGTTTATTTTGTTTTGCTGGTAATTTGTTTTTGCTGTACACCCCACTGAAGTTCTGTATACCTAGCTGCTTAACCCATTTCATTATATCTAAGTTAGATATAGGTTCATTTTTAAAATTTAATTTTTTTTTATGAATGGGATACTTCTGTATGGCCTGATTTGTGAGTCTACTTGCAAACCTTGTCCTCTTCTATCTACTTGCAAACCTTTTCCAGTTAAACCACTAATAAGAGATCCAATCAATGGAATTCCTAATGATGCAAGCATTCCAAGAAATCATCCGTCCTGTTGTTGTTTTCTAGTACGGAAAGACAGTAGTGGATAAAGATTCATGAACGGGACGTTGAATTTGGTATTACATAAGTTGCTATCTCTTGGATGAATACTAATATGTACGTATAAATCTGGTGTTAATGTCTACGTCACGTTTACCCCGCATGCGCAGACAATTTTAGAGACATTTTGAGGACGCCATTTTTATTGCAGCACAGTTGAATATCGTTGGCATTTCGATTGCGGATATTAAACGAAATGCATTAGAGCTGGAGAGTAACGGTTGTCCAAAAGTTCGCGACGAAAGGTAGGTACGTGTATATGTTGTGAGTTTGGAGATGGTGTATTGGTTAAATGTATTTTTGTCTCAAGCGCTATCGAGAGCTCTCGACTCCTGTGCTGTGGTCAGTGGTCGGCTGACTGTTATTCGCGATGAACTTGAAAATGCAGGATGTGTGTGTACATTTTCGAAAATCTGGTTATACTTGTACGGTTTAGGGGATTGTTTGATGTGGTTGGGGTGTGTATGAAGGATTATTGTACCAATGTGATGTATAAACTTGTGATCTAGGTCAACTGATGTTGTTGTTTTTTGTGCGAGTTCGCATGCCCGTTAGGCGATTTTGTCAATTTAGGAAGCCGGCATTGTTTTTGGCGTGTTTGAGGAAGTATTCACGGCTGTTTGAGTTTAGGTGAAAGGTAAGTAGATGTGATATTCTGTTATTGTGACGGTTGTAAATTTAGTAATGCGAAGAAAGGTTGGGGCGCCTGTGAAGATAATTGTTTGTTTTGTTAGTTGTATGCGAGTGCGCATGCGTCGAGTAAGTAGGGTTTGATCTGTCACTCATGTTTGTTGTGGAAGATCTGTCACTGACGTTTGTTAGCCCTTTATCAAACTCGCAGTACATTCTGATTACCACAATGTTGACATGGCCTTACCATCATGTACAGGGCCTTACTATATCTATCCCCATGCTTGACATACTCATCATGGCGACATCACCTTCATCATACCCATATGTACATGTGCGGCACACTCTGAAGGTGACGATATGGGTAAAAATATTACTTGATATTTGGTAGAAACAACGTTGGCTACATACTAGGCATTTCCTTAGTTTTGTTCATGAGATGTACAGCACATACTCATCATGACTACATCATAGTAAAATATAACGTTCGCTTAAGGTCGTGTGCTGAAATGAATTTGCATAGGACATTCCAGGGGTTGTGTGTTTCAGTTCAGCTGGGTTGTTGCACACATGATATAGAACTTACATGTGTATGTCAGCGGCAGGTGTCAACGTTTGTGTGTATCCTGTGCTGAAAGTCTGCATGTGTTACATTTTGCATGCTACCGCAGCCAGGCACTGCAAAGAATGCAAGCTCAAGCAGCTATCTCCAACAAACACGTTTCTGTATATGTGAAACCGAAACATTCACAGAGTTCAATGTACGCCAACGTTCATTCCCTATCCTGCTTTCATTTCAGTCTGACAGGTTCCCGCTACATTGCCTTTTACGGAAACCGGCATAGCTGTGATTTGACACATTTGAGGGACACAAGCCAACAACAAAATGTAAGTGTCAAATGTAAACACGGAGGCTGCAACGTTATCTTTGATTGTGTTGGTTGCAGTTTTGTATAAGTACCTGTTGCTGTAAATGACTCCACTTGGTAGTACCAATGGTGTTGTTTGTCACTTATGTGCCACATTCCCAAGGGTTATTATGATACATGGGATTAGTTTGTCAGCGTTCTGTTGGTCCGTCTCAAAAGAAGAAGCTGACTTTAACTTCTATGTCCTGTCATATTACTCCATCAGCGCTACAATACAGCTAAGAACTGTCTCATGTCCTTACAGAAATAACAGTTAAAGGTCACACTGACGGTCATGATGTGGTTTAGCAACTGCTTTCCTTTCCTACTACACCATACCCTTGGTTATATTTGTCCAGTTTTGCGATAATTTCCCATCCAAATCCACATGCAGTCTGCCATCGCCACGGCCGTTTCTCAATGGAAGTCACAAATCCCCGCGATCATACCGCATGTTGTCACCTGCAATGGCGCGTTGCTTCCCCACAAGCGTAGATTTTGTATATATATTGCAAAATGTGGTTTCAAAAGACAGCAATGTCTGACTGTGTGTGTAAAGTTTGCTGGGGAAAGGAGCAAGGATGTAAGAAAATTTATTAGAAATATAATCCTCATTTTCAGTATAATAAACAAATACAACTTCAATTTCCAGTATATGAAATACTACTTGAAATTATGTTCTGTCACCGCGAAGTTGGTAATAGGAGACGCCATATCACAGTGGTGACTATATAATCCAGGCATAAGCATCTTCAAGGAACAAGAATGAAATTGTCTTCCGCTTCAAATGTTTAATAGTGATTGCCAAATAATGCATGACATAGACTGCAAAAGTGTAAATTGATACTGAAGGTAAATCGCAGATGGCCTGCAATTGCAGCCTGTGTAAATAAAAGAACATCACGGCGCATACTGTGACGGTGGTCAGATTTTATTTAGGGTGTACTGTCCGCTGGAAAAATGACTAATTAACCGCTAACCAATGACAATCCAGTAGCCAGAAATGTAACAGTTGAAACACTCACATCATAATAGTCTCCATCAGCACAACTCTTCATGCAGTTAGAACACACTCATTACATTAAGAACACAATGATCGGCAATAACAGGCATTACATTACGCAGTTACACCGTTTGCAGCGAATTAGATTGGTCGTGAGGCAATCAAGGCAGCCATGTATAGTGTGAAACACTGTTGTGGAGGGAGCCCTTGTTCTTTCGTAAAAGTGCATTTGCTTGCTGCGTGGAATGAAACATACACGAGCGATATACAAGCACAGTGGAAAAATAGGTGCGTTCTCAGGCCAAAAAACAATACCTGTGTCTACATCGGCTCGACTGTTTGTGTTTTTAGGGGCCTTTTTCCGCCGTTGTTATTACAATATGTTGCAGTAAACTGAATCATAGACAAACTTTTAGCTGTAACATCAACTTGTGTGGGGGGTGAGAGATAAATACATGTAAAACCTCACAATATCTTGCTGCTGCAAAAAGAAAAGGAAACTGCATACCTACCGACCTTACTTCTTAAGAGCTTGCAATAAGGAACACACCTACCTGTTTTTTTGGCCTCATTGTTCCAAATTGAATTTCCATCGGTCAAAAACCATGTGTACGTGTCTATTGCAAATCCTGCACCATGATGTTGGCTCCTGTTCACATTTAGACCGAAATAAATTAATTTCCCATACCCTGGCAACCCCTGCACATGTTCACATGCTCACATTGAATGGCACACACTTATGGAAGCAAGATCATCACTGTCTCACGTGTGACACACTTCAACATGTACACCCTTGCAACTACTTCCATTCTGCAGATATACTTCTCCCCATGCTAAATATCTCCTGCACATGTTTATACAAGCACGTCTGTACAAATAGTTTCTGTAGGCACTAGTCCAGGACTAGTCACCCTGTCAGAAGTGGCTAGTCCCAAGAAGGAAGTGTGGCTAGTCCCAAAGAATTGGACACAAGTCCGGATTTCGCTTTCTCATTATGTTAGAACTGCGTCTTGCATACTCATTACAATTCCTTATACACAGTAAAGGAAACAATCCTTACTTACTCTTCAGAGATTTAATTTATGTTTGAGTGGCAAATATTGTAGACTGCCATTGGGTGAAACAGTAGAAAGTCTAGTTGATCCTAGCAAAAATTCATGTTGATGTGAAATCCAAGATGGCCGCCAAAGCTAAAAATAGAGCTTTAAAAGACAACTTTGCAGCGAATACTTCTTGAAAACTATAAGTTATATTGATATGGGACTTTTTCTAAAATGATCAGCATGACATGATGTTGATCCTTGTCAAAAATCGTTTTGATTCAACGTTAAACATGGCTGCCAGCGGCCATCTTTGTTTACATAGAGTTATATAGTAAAAACTTGTAGCGACTACTCCTCTGAAACTACTTGACGGATTGTCATGAAACTTTACAGGAATGTTGCTCTTGATGTGTAATTGATCCTAGCAAAATTTCAGATATGCCAAAAATTCAAGATGGCCGTCACAGCTACAAATAGATTTTCTAGTACGGAAAGACAGTAGTGGATAAAGACTCATGAACGGGACGTTGAATTTGGTATTACATAGGTTGCTATCTCTTGGATGAATACTAAAATGTACATATAAATCTGGTGTTAACGCCTACGTCATATTTACCGCGCATGCGCAGACAATTTTAGAGACATTTTGAGGACGCCATTTTTATTGCAGCACAGTTGAATATCGTCAGCATTTCAATTGAGGATATTAAACGAATTGCATTAGAGCTCGTGAGTAACGGTTGTCCAAAAGTTCGCGACGAAAGGTAGGTACGTGTATATGTTGTGAGTTTTGAGATGATGTATTGGTTAAATGTATTTTTGTCTCAAGCGCTCTCGACTGCCTGTGCCGTGGTCAGTCGCGATCGACTGACTCAGTGACTGTCAGTCGTGATAAACTTGAAAATGCAGAATGTGTGTGTACATTTTTGAAAATCTGGTTATACTTGGACGGTTTAGGGGAATGTTTGATGTTGTTGGTGTGTGTATGAAGAATTATTTTACAAATGTGATGTATAAACTTGTGATCTAGGCCAACTGATGTTGTTGTTTTTGTTAGTACGCATGCGCGTCAGGCGATTTTGTCAGTTAGGAAGCATAGGTGCCAGGGAGGCTATCAAGAAAAGCTCTGTAAATTAGTTTGACCAAAGACACAAGCTATCCGAAAAACTACTTGAAGTTCTGAAAAGCCTCCTGCAAAAAGTCGAAAAGTTTGTCAACAAACTATATTATATATACCAGGTATGACAGCGGCCATTTTAGTAATAATCCCATAATTCATAGACTGTTTACCCTCATTCGTAACTGTCATTGCAGGGAATCAGTGGTACCTACACAAATCAGAGTTACGTTGTACAATCGGGTACCAATACATTATTACGCAATTCCGCCCCGGCTAAAATGGCCGCTGTCATACCTTGTATATAAGGTATTCTAAGTATTCGGATATGCACAGGTACGTATTTTGTCTTGTGCACTGCAATAGCAGCAATTGGACAGGGAACTAGAATTTTCCTTTATCCACTTATTGTGTGTCAGACTGGAAATATAACCCAAAGCAGAGAATGTTGGGCTGCTGTTAATTATATCAAATATTCTCTCCTTTCAGCAGGACTCGTACTAGTCCTAGCAGTGTTGGTGAAGCCTGTTGATTTTGTTGAAAAAAGCGGTTCCCTCCAGCGAGAACTTGTTGAAACCTGCCACCTGACTTCGGTATGTTGCAAGTGATTCAATTTTGTTGCTTATATATATATATTTCATGTGTTCATGTTGTTTTGCCTCTTTGTTAAATTCGCAGTCGGCCGTGGCGAGTAAAAAATGGTCTGGACGGCCAAAATTTGAATTCCATGCGGCCATGTGGCAATCAAAAATATTCAATAAAAGAAAATGAAAATGGGTAATCATTGGACACAAGCATTAAATTTCGAGGACTTTGCCTGATAGATTTTGCTTTTGTGCTGTGAACTACATACTTTTGGCTGGATAGAAACCCGGAAACCCTTAACAAAATAACAACGAAGCAAGTGTTTTCTTGCATTTTTCCAATTTCGCTAAATAAACAGAGTTGTGACTATTTACTGCATTTAATCGTTTAATAAACTATGTAAGAACAATTGCCTTTTTGTTCTGTATCCTAGTAAATCGTTTCTCGGACGATTGGTTAATGGAGTTCCCTCGTCTGGATTCCAATTTCTCCCGTCGAAACGAGCAGCAAATCAACAAGCCCGTTGGGCTTGTGTTCTTGGATATTGGGCAAGCCTGGCAGGCATTTTAGCATTGTCGGGATTGTGCTAATTTTGTCGACTGCTTTGCGCTTCGACTGTTAATTTAAACTTAGATATCCATGAGTACAAGTAACATTTGCTGGGTGTTCTTGGATATTGGGCAGGCCTGTCAGGCATTTTACCAGTCTCGGGATTGTGCTAATTTCGCCGGCTGCTTTGCGCGTCGAATGTTAATTTAAACTTAGATGTCCATGAGTACAAGTAACATTTGCTGGTATGTAATCAACTTTTCAACAGACAAGGCAGTGTTTATTTTACACATGATCATAAATTCGTGTTATAAATTGAAGGGGATATCATTCGGTTTCACTTCTGGTTCTTTGGTATTCTAAAATGCGACGCCTTTTGATTGCTAAAATGCGGTGCTTTTAGAAATCATCAATAATAAGGCTGTGAATGATGTTGATAGAAAAGGTGTCATACATTAATTATAAAAGTGTATGTCAACATGAAATATTTCTTACACAATAAGACATTGATTTACAAATATATCTGATATGTTTTACTGCTTTAATACAATAATTTACATACGCAGTTGTGATCATTTATAAAACAAGTCAGTAACACTACTATTTACAAGTAAATACATAACTTGCACTTAGAAGCCTTAATTTTTTGTGTGGCTGTACATGTTACATTAACGGATAATGAGTCAGACTCGTGCAATTGTAAACGAACTTTGAGTTGTCGAATGCAAGATTTGTTTGTTTGATTTTGTCTTTGTTTTAAAATAAACACTTCCATAGATTAAAAATACCTCATCAGCTCTAAAGGTTTTACAGAGTTTTCTTTCACACACTGGTAACATTTAGTTAGTATACGTACAGTTGCTGCAACGCGGATTACGACTAATCCCACTCATCGCGGCGATTTTATCTCACCGCGGACACACTGATTTTGTCCCCGCGGACAGCTCGCTCATCGCGATGATAATACATTTTTTTCACCGCGACACAATCACCGCGATTCGCCGTGATCTGTTTTAATTTGCCCACCGCTTTACCCGGTGTGAAATCGCAGGCCATCGCCGCGATTTATCTTCAGTATCAATGTACAATTGTGCAGTCAATTTAATGCATTGTTATTCAATAACTATTAAAAACCCGAAGCAGAAGACAATTTTATTTCTGTTTTCGGAAAATTCAAATGCCCGGATAATGTATACTGGGTCACGATAGTTATATGGCGGTTCCTATTACCGACTTTGCGGTGATTAAACATAAAATTATGTATATAATTATACTGGAAATTAGAATTATATTTTTAATTAATCGTTATTTTAACATATTTTACTATTCTGCTGTTGGTTATTAATACATCGATGGGTTCTTTAGTCAGAAATAATCCGAAAAATTGTAAAGAATTCCGGGTCATAAACCCGTTATTAGTGCCGCCTTGTTAATAGGTACACACATCGCAAAGGGTTGTGGGTAGCCAATTTATGTCCGGTGAAGAGAAATGCGACTTTTGGACAACAAAAACGAAAAACACACGTTATTAAATGCATTAAAAGTTTGAAATACGTATTGCTTCCAAAATTGTTCATTGTATTTATCATTTTTATTACATTTTACATTGATCCGTGCTCTAATTTCCCCCGTGTTCCCCCACGTATCTATCACGGAGAATCGCGGTGATTTCTTTCTTTCGAGACTGGATTTTGCAATCGCGGCGATTTTTACAGTCACAGGCTGCGAAAAAGTCGTAATCCGCGTGGCAGCTACTGCATATGTAAATATGCTTTACGGTAACCCTCTGAATGAAGTGCCACACGCTTGCTGTTTCTATGGTAGCTAACTCAACATGCAGAAAGGAATGCATTATGTAATAACATTTCTGACAGTAGTCCGTGCAGTCAATTTTGAAAAGTGTGGGATATGCAGGTGTCTATGTCATGGAATAGATAGTTGGTGTCATACGTGTACACATGCATTGTTTTGGCTCGCGCAAGCCTGAGGTATTTTAGGGAAGTTTGCATACTGCGTCTTCAACTGCAGGAGTAGCATGTATTTCGCGAAATATCGGGAGGCGTTTCATGAAAGTAATGTGTTACTGAAACAGCCTGACGTCATAGCAATCCATTTCCGTTTTGATTCGGCCATTCCTCCATTTTGTTTTCTTCTGTGCAGCAGGGGCGTCCGTGGCCGAGTGGTTAACGTCTCTGACTTGAAATCACTTGCCCCTCAGCGCTGTAGGTTCGATCCCTCAGGGGCCTAGGAATCTTTATGTGAGGAAGCTATCCAGCTGGCTTGCGGAACGTCGGTGGTTCTACCCAGGTGCCCGCCCGTGCACGAAAATTGCCCGGAGGGGCACCTGGGGTCTTCCTCCACCAATGGAAGCTGGAAAGTCGCCATATGACCTTAGCTGTTGGTGCGACTATAAAATTCAATTCAATTCAATTCAATTCTGTGCAGCAAGAGTGCTCCAGTGAGAGCAAAACAATTTATCGTAAGTAGAATATGTGCAAGTTTACACTCTCCACTGTCATACGTGTCAATAAAGTTAGCACACATTTTTAGTTTATGAATGTTTTGTGTTGTCACGGAGTGATCTACATGAAATTAGTCTTGATCATGTTCGACGCCTGATAATTTTGTAAACAAGCAAGCGTCGCAGATGATCTAGACTACGTATTTGTTATTCATTCTACGTGTTTAAAAATTCGAGTGAACAATTGGAAGGTTGTGTGTGCATAAACATTCCCTGACGTTTCTAGTCGTCGTTTGCATATTTGGTCATTTGTAGTATCTAAACTAAAAAGAAGAACAAAATACCTAGACGGAGACGTGAGAATCATGGCTGTTGTGGTAGTCCGTGTCATTCAGACCCTGTGTATACCGAATGTGTCTAGGATATTTGTGTATGACTCATGTTTCAGGAGACATATTTTTCTTGAATGTTTATCTTTCGAAACATCTTGTGCTCTTTTGTTTCCATATAATTTTGGAAACTTACCCCTGCGGTCGCCAAGTGTTAAGCATACTTGACTCGAGTCCCAGAAATCACGTGTATGATTTCCAGTGGGGTCACATCCCGGATTTTTCAAACAAACTCCCGCAGTATCTTACTTGGGCATGGTACTGTGAATATAGGTCATCCTTCGGAGGGATGTAAAGTAGTCTGTCCAGTGTACAGGGAGAACTATACCCTGTGCAATATCTCTCTGAACTTCTATGTTAAGCAGTGATACAAAACCAGGGCCCTATATGAATTATATAGAGATAATTTAACTGCTGGGATCGATTATAGGGAAATCTTTCACAAGAGGTAGGCGTGTAGTTTTTTTCACGAACGGGCGCATGCGTGTGAGTAAAAAAAACAAAGCACGTCTACCATGAAGTAAAGGATTACCCATAGTCGATCCCAGCAGTTAAATAATATATTTATTACATTTTAAATTACGTTTTTGCAAACAAATATTCGCTTTATTGAACGTTATTGGCGGATGATGTTGACGTCGGCAACACTTTATTGACGTCACGACTCAACGTCGCAACGTTAGTTATTATTGTGTTCTGAGTTAGTTATTAATATTTAGCGATAATGAATATTTTTGCACTGAGTTCAAACACCTGGGCCTCTTTTAGCCATGTTGACATACAGAGAAAGTTGAGTGCTTCGGTGATGCCGAATAATTAAAAATAGACTAGACTGTCACTGAATACAACAATTTTGTTCCTGAAGGATTAACTTTCGAGTGAAAAAAAATAAACTTGATAACCAGTCACATTTAGCCAATCTCAATGGCTCGCTTATTTCAGAATTGACTGGAAACGGCGATGCATTCCATTTGATATTGGCCGTCTTCACGGTAATGGATAAAATATGATATGCTGACAAAAACGGTTATTTTGTGTAATTAATTTGTTGAAAATAATTGGTACGCACCGATAAAGTAATTTAATTGTGTATTTAGCCTAATTTAGGGAGTTTTAACTGGGAATTTATGCAAATACGTTGCTTATCTGTAGCTATTCTGTGACGTTTTATGTCATAGAACTATACCAAGCCTAGTTGCATTGCCATTGTTGTGTACTGGTTAATGAGTTCTTTAAAGTTTTAATACACAATTTTGTCACATTTCTGTTCTCTTGATACAGTGGCAGGGATGATTAGTGCCATGTGTAGTTGTGCATGTCATTGTTGTGTTCCAGTTGAATGACTTTTGGCGGTGTTATGCCCCATTAAAGGACACAATATCATGCTTCCCATACCGGGAAAAAATTCAGAACTTTGTAAAAATTGTATTTAATTTAATGTAATTTTAATTTTTAAAAATTGTAAAGACTGATATTTAAACAAGGACAGAATGAATGCATGCATATATAATGAGAAAATACAAAAATGCAGACTCTTTTCACCATTTAGTATTTTCATTAAATGCATTTCAATATGCTAACATGCAGAGAAATAAAATAAATAGCAATATATTTAGAAAATGTAAGGCTAAACTGAGGCATATACAAGTTCAACTAACACGAGTTACAAAGAATCTAAAAAGACCGTGCTGCAAATTCAGAAATAATACATACACCATTATTTTGAGTAATCGCACCTTTTGTATTGTTTCATGTTGATTGAACAATCAACCATAAAATGAACCCAATTCAGAAACAGCCGATTAAACACCGGTTCACACTTGCCATTGTTCCAGTTTACGCTACCATGTGTACAACTAATTAGTAGGCACTTAAAGGGATACATGGCAATCTTGCAGTAATTGAAATGGGTGTCACAATTTATATATCCAGTATCATTTTTACTTTTACCCTGGTTACATTTAAATAAATCAAATTTTAAGTATTCACTATTTCGTCTTATTATACTATATAAGTTTTTTAATATATTACTGGTGCAATAAGATGAAAAATAATAATATGCAAAAACAAAGGGCTTAATACAATTCTTATAATTAACATTAATGATAAAAACTAACGGGGCGCTGCTAGTTTTTGAAAACTCAAGATTGCCATGTGTTCCTTTAACACTTATCAGTGATTGTAAAGTTCAAAAACACAGACGGGCTGAGTATCTCTGGCTAATTCGTAAGCAAACATTTTCAAATTTTCTGTTTTGATCAGCCATTTTGGCCGCTAGAGGGCGTCAATTATTTGATGTTTTACCCGGCTCGATCACGCAGTTAAAATCTGTGAATAATGTCACAACTTTATATGACAGATAACGGTGAGCGCGGGGACACAAACCAGTTGATTGACAGCAAGAGGCGTAACAGTGGGCGGAGTCTTATCGCACCGACAATTTGGTTTTCAATAAACGCTGCTTTTCACTAAATGCTGACATAATTAGTTTATCGATCTAAATTGATTGTCACTAATTAGCTAAAACACTCAGCTGGATAGTGGCTTATAAACAGTGAAAGACTTTGTGAATTGGAATTCGGGATTTTCCGAGATCTTTTAGACAAAATCGGTCGGAAATTTGGATTCGCCAGACCGCCGATGTCTGGCGAATTTGGTGTGTATTTCTTACGGTTTTCATTCGCCAGTTCAGGTTACTTTTCGCCTATGGCGATTTGGCGAATGGCCTAGTAAGCCCATTAAAAATAACCATTGGTATTCGTGAACAATCGTAAAGATGTGTTAATGCTCTGATCAATGAAATATGAACCCCAAATTGTACTTTTGTTTTCGATCGCTGTCGTACAAATTCGTTACCTCACCGGTTGACTCATAAAATATGTTGACGATTTTAGCCGAGTATTTTCAAATAAAACTCACAATGTTCCGTCGTATATGCAAGCGTCTAATCATTTGAATCGATAAAGCATGTCGTCTGAGAACAAGTTATACGTTTTTGTCCAATAACAATTTCTAGTTTTAGTTTAACATTCTTTTGATCTACATCTTTATTAATTTCGCATAGTTTTGTACACTCTTTTTGTGATGTCTGGGCGATCTCTGTAGTGTAAGGAAACACACTTTTCTTTCGAGAAAAGAGATTCAAGTTCAAGTCTTGGCAGGGACCTGACACACTGAGTTGTACATACAATTGTTTTTTTCCACATCAGTAATGTTGTTTTTGTATATTAAACATATTTTTCAACAAAATACCTATTCTCATTTGTCACTTTCCGCCAAATCTACAACATCTCATGCACCCCACTTAAAGGGATGCACAGCAATCTTTATTTCAGATTTTGTAGTGTCCCTTCACTTCTTCAGTTCCCTACCGATTATTCAATCATGACCGTTATATCTTGGTAGTAATACTCATCCTTACAGCAGGTTGTCACACGGTTATTCTTCCGTAAATCACCCCAGCAACGACTAAGCCAGTGCCCTTCAATTAATAGATTATTGCTCCCCACAACAAAGTGTGGTCGGAGCGCCATGTTCATTTTGACCCCTATTGATTTTGGTGTCACCAGGTCAAAGGTCACATCCGGGCTAACATTGACTATCCAAACGGTGTCCGATCATTAACTACAGAATGGTTGGCATAAGGGTACCCAAACTTAGAGGGATGGTTGCTCATGACCAGTCGATGGCCCTTATTGATTTTGGGGTCACTAGGTCAAAGGTCAAGGTCGTGTTGACATTAACTATCGAAACGATGTCCGATCAATAACTACAGAATGGTTGGACCTAGGGCCCCCAAACTTGGAAGAACGCTTTACCATTACAACTAGATTACACCTATTCATTTTGGGGTCACTACATCAAAGTTCAAGGTCGCGGTCACATTCGCTATCTAAAGATGTCCGATCAATAACTACACAACGGTTGGTCCTACGGTCCTCAACCTTGAAAGGATGGTTGGTCATGACCAGTAGATAACCTGTTCTTAGCTCCACTGATCAGAGATCAGCAGAGCTTATGCCGTGGTGCGGCGTGTCTGTCTGTCTGTAAACTTTTATTTGTAGCGACTACTCCTCTGAAAGTACTTGATACTTGACGGATTTTCATGAAACTTCACACGAATGTTGCTCTTCATGTCTAATTGATTCTAGCAAAATTTCAGGTCGGCCGGAAATACAAGATGGCCGCCATGGCTAAAAAAAGATTTTCAAAATACAAGTTTGTAGCGACTACTTCTTGAAAACTATAAGTGATATTCATATGGGACTTTTCCTAAAAATGATACAGCATGATATGATGTTGGTCCTTGTCAAAAATCGTTCTAATTCGATGTTAAACATAGCTGTCAGTAGCCATCTTTGTTTACATAGAGTTATATAATGAAAACTTGTAGCCACTACTCCTCTGCAACTACTTAACGAATTTCCATGAAACTTCACAGGAATGTTGCTCTTCATGTCTAATTGATCCTAGCAAAATTTCAGATCGGCCAGATATTCAAGATGGCCGCCACAGTCAAAAATAGATTTAAAAAACATAAGTTTGTAGCGACTACTTCTTGAAAACTATAAGTGATATTGATATGTGACTTTTTCTAAAATGATCAGCATGACATGATGGTTATTCGAGTCGAACATTATTTTGATTCGACGTTAAACATGGCTGCCAGTGGCCATCTTTGTTTACATAGAGTTATATCATGAAAACTTGTAGCGACTACTCCTCTGAAACTACTTGATGGCTTTTCATGAAACTTCACATGAATGTTGCTCTTCATGTCTAAATGATCTTAGCAAAATTTCAGGTCGGCCGGAAATTCAAGATGGCCGCCATGGCTAAAAATAGATTTTTAAAAAATAAGTTTGTAGCGACTACTTCTTGAAAACTATAAAAGATATTGCTATGGGACTTTTTCTAAAATGATCAGCATGGCATAATGGTTATAGGAGTCGAACATCATTTTGATTCAATGTTAAACATGGCTGTCAGCGGCCATCTTTGTTTACATAGAATTTTATAATGAAAAATTGTAGCGACTACTCCTCTGAAACTATTTGACGGATTTCCATGAGACTTCACAGGAAAGCTGCTCTTGATGTCTAATTGATCCAAGCAAAATTTCAGGTCGGCCGGAAATTCAAGATGGTCGCTACGGCTAAAAATAGATTTTCAAAAAGCAAGTTTTTATCGACTACTTCCTGAAATCAAAATCAATCAGTAGAGTTTCAAGGTCATTGACCTCTTGTTATTTTCCGGTCACTAGATCGGAGGTCAAGGTTGCGGTGCCCTTCACTATCAATACGATGTCCTATCAACAACTACAAACTTGATGGATCTAGGTCCTCCAACTTGAAAGGATGAATGGTTGCTCATGACCAGTACATGACCCTTATCCTTATTCATTTAAAGGGAGTACATCAGGCTTTTCATGGGGGTCTAGGTGTCCGACTTAAAATTGACAAATATTGATATTTTCTATTCTACTCGGCTAAAACATAATGAATGAGCCTAAAAATTATCCCTTATTTGCAAAGAAATTCATTCTGCACAGTTATACGTGCTATCCTAGGTGACGCACCAGGGTTAATTTCAGCATTTTACTTCCGATTCCGTTCTAGCTATATGGTGTTTTCAAAGTTTAGACATTAACAAAATGGTTCTAACACCACATTTTGATTGATATAAGTGTTTTATCATGAACTGGAACAATTTTATAATTTAAGATGTTTCTAGAAAAATCCTGATGTACCCCCTTTAAAGGTCAAGGTGCCGGTGACCTTCACTATCAAAACGATCCCGGATCCAGAACATCTACATGCAGTCCGTACTTCCCATGGTATAATACATGTGTTATACCTTTTCTTGTTTAGTAAGTTTAACAGGGCAGTGACCTTTTGACTTTGCTATTTTATTTTTTTGTGCAGCTGTTAATTTATTTGATTTTAGAAGTGTTTGTTTTTTATCAGCAGGAACAGTTACCATTCCATTTCCAAATATTTTACCAATTCCAGTACTTGCCAGACCACTAAGTGCCCCAGTTGCTAGAGGTCCTAATATATATGGAGCAAATCTAGCAACTGTTGGTAATATTGTTTTAGTTAACAAACCAGCTAAAGCACCTTAAAAGCCTCCAGTTTTAGACTGGGATCTCATCTGCGATTTTGATATATTTATGTCTAATCCCCGTCAATCAGATTTAGCTTTGTTAATATTATTAATATGAGTAGCTGTTAGCAGCAAAGGAAAATTCCCAGTCAGTTGGTTATTTTTTAACCTGAGTGTTAATTCACATTTGTTTTCATAAGCCTTTGCTAAACTTTGTTTCTGTCCATCTGTTAAATTTACTGAATAATTTATGTAGGTCATATATATTATGAGTTAGATTAAACTATTACCAATTCATTCCCGACAGTATCAATAACAACATCTTCCTCATAAAGAACGAGAGCATAAGCTTTATAAGGAGCTCCTGGAGCTGCATTTAATTTATATCTTAAATTTAGTTGTTTTGGATCAACACTAACCTCATTTCCCTTGTAACTTAAATCGAAATATATCATTCCGAAGAGATTTTTAAAATTACCCGTATTGAGTAAAGTTCCAGTGTTTTTATCATTTTGTTTGTAAGAATAATTAATAACATCTCTGAATATTCTTATAATATTATCATAACTGTAATCAGTTTCTGGATAATAAACTCCATTTCCAACATCCAATCTGGCTGTTTGCAAATAAGAAGCAGCATCACCAGCATTTAGTTTAAAAGTATCCAAAAGGTGAGGATTTCGCTCTTGGTGTGAACTCTTGTCTGACCTTTGCAAATACACAAACACATGTTTGGGACTTTTGACTCCAGCCGTTATTCTAAATACGGATTCAGTTAGTTGAGAACTTCCACTTTCTTGTATCATTTCACGAAGATAAGTCCATCTTGTTGATTTCATATGATTTGTTATTACGTAACTTAAACCATCTGAGTTAAATATCATTCTGGGTATCCACAAAACTAATTTATTAATAACTACTCGACCATCATCACCACTTGATTTGAAAATTAACACATTATCATTTGTCAGTTTGAAGCTAATTTGAATTTGGCCAGGAGGAAGCATGTTTGTTTCCAAACCTCCAAAGAAGGAATATTTATTTAATGGAATTATAGAGTCAACTTTTTGATTAGTTATGATCAAAGCATGACGAATCGCAAATCCTGAATTATAACCGGCTTGATCATCTCGAGATTCTGCAGCAGTCGTATTATCTAAATAAAAGTATTCGTTTGTTCCGGTTGTCGTTGCTTAATCGTCAAAAATTTCAAGCAAGCTTTTGATATTAACAAATCTGTGAAGAGTATTTCCATCGTAAACTATTTTTCCATTTTGCTTTACTTGCATTTGATCAATCAGTGAAGCTGCATCGTTAATTAAAGCAATTCTGTCAGCGTCTGCGAAATTGGTTCCATCAGCAACTTTGTTTACTCGAAAACTGATTTCAAAATATGCGTTATACCAATCAAAGTAAGAACTTCTATCATTTATTGTAAACTGATAACCACTTTTCATTTGTCTGGTATTATTTCCTGGTTGTGTCACGGGGGTATCTAACTGAATAGGTACATGCTCGTATCTAGTATTATATTGATTACTTCGAAACATCTATGTATACTAGTAATTAGATTAATTTTTATTAATTAATCGATTAATTCTCACATGAATTCCCCTTCCGGATAGTAATCTGTTAATTTTTGTATTTACATCTTCTTCAATTATATCATCAGCCGCAACTTTAGCTGCATCTTTTGCGGCAGCCTTTGTAAGTTCTTTTAAAATTATCTCGCCTTTTGGTTTAGGTTTAATAACTGAAACTAATTTATCAGCAGCCATTTTTCCTACTTCGTCTCCAAGTTTTTTAGAACCGCTTTCTATGATTTGTTTACCAGCAGTTTCTAATGCTTTCTTGCCTGCTGTTTTCACAGACTCGCTGAATATCTTTATTCCGACTTTTGACAAAATGTCAAATATGCCAGCTCCAGTTAATCGATCAACTTGAGTATATATTCAAGTGCTAGTGTCATAAACTATTTTTTAAACATACCATATAACTTATGTTACATTAATTCCTTCAAAACAAAACGGAATGATGTGTGGACACCATTAAGATTAATAATCTTACCGGAGAAATCGGTTATGTAAATATTAATACTGTTAATGATCGTTTTGTTTACTTCACAGAACCCGACTCTTATCGGTAAAAAAAATCAGTAATTCTTACCTACTCATAACCAATTGATGTATGTTTAAGTTGTGTTGGCAGTAGTCATTGGGTGAAAGCGTAGCAATAATAAGATTGAACAATTTAGGACAGAGCTTTTTTGTTTGTTTTTTTAGCATTACCCCACCCACATATTGTATACAGTGATAAATGTTTTATTACAGGTGCCTGACTGGCGTGTGTCTGTTATACACAGATCGTGTAATGTAGGCAGTGGGATGTTTTTTTGACTAGCCCAACGGGCTACCTGCATGGAATTTGCTACAAGCCCGACATCAATTTTGACTAGCCCCGGGTGTCGGGCTATAACATTTCTGATGTCTTTCTCTGCAAAAAAGTCATGAATTGTGTTCTCTACATTTGGGTGGTACATTATGTACTACTAGGGTTGGATACCGTTTGAATTAAACGGTACGGTACCGGGACCAACGAAACGCTAAGGTATTTTAACGGTACTGTTAACGATGCGCGGTTGAAACCAATCTTCGATCAGTTTGCTTGACAAAATCGGTCTTATTTTCGTACTTGATTTTTCCGCTTAAAAGATTTGTTTGTTTTGTTATTTCATGTTCAGTTACATGTATTATTTTATTATAAAAAGTGAATACGTATCCAAATCCGTGCCTCACTACTAGACTGGTTCCACTTTATAACGTGCCGTAGACTATGACCGTTGGTTCCATCATGTCCATAAAGCGTGTAAATTACGTTCTATAAATAGACGTGGTTTCTCGATTAAATTCCTAGGTACTACACAGCAAAATAATGCCAGTGAATCGCAAGCTGTATGAGTATGGGTGTAAATATTTACACAAAATGATGGCACGCTGATAGTTCATCTTGATCATGGCAGTTTTGAGCTTATTCGCTGCCAGAACAGCTTCAAAATAAGGTAGACACATCTTTCAAAATACCGATAACGGTACCGAGTAAATACCGGTTCCCAATGAAACGGTATGATACCAGCACCGGGGTCCTACATGTGTATCGTATTATCTCTGACAATGTATGACCTTCGCCTACACCGACACATCATCTTCCCCAATGAGACCGCCAACACTACTAGAAAAGGCACCGGCCCTTCTTTCCTGCACAGAAACCATTATCCCCGGGATAGAACCCGTGCATTTGTATGTACACAGGACACAGGACAAGCAAAACTCATTACTTCATTTCGGATATGTGTAACTGAGTGATTCCCATTCGCCAAAGGATAATCTCACTGTCAATGCCAATTTAATCCCCAACTGATGTTTCAGTATATGCATAGGAGAACAACAAACTGCAACTCTCCCGTCAAAAATGTTATGCACTTACAATCGCACATATTTAACAGCTATTTCTCAAGAGCATTTATCGTTTCATTGCAAATTTTACAGTCGCCACCATAGCTTAATATCACATCTACTTACAATGGCAATCTAGTGAAATTTTCCTGAAAACTTCCTCGAATACGACCAACAAACACAGTGCAAACATAACTGACAGGGCAAACCTAGTGTGTTAAAATACACGTTAAATGCTCTTTTGAAATTGTTCGTATTGGCGAGCATATGCAGTTACATAGAACGTCAGAATAATAAAAAAACTGCATAGGAACCAATTTATTAGGCTAGGGGCAAACCCAACCACTGACTTCCACGCATGCTCACTCACACAAAATAACAAAACGTAAACAATTTTCACAGGTAGCCGAAGTTCTCGTCTCATTACTAAATTTACAACCGTCACAATAACAGAATATCACATCTACTTACCTCAACTGAAACTGCCTTGAATATTTCCTGAAACACGACAAAACAATGCAGCTTTCAAGATGGCTTCCAAAACAAAACTGACGAGGTCAAGGTCGACTGACGCTCGCATGCGCACTCACACAAAAAAAGAAACATCAACAATTTCATAAGTAGATCAGAAATTCACCGCACTGTTATAAAACAAATCTTTATACACACACGAACCGCATCAAACATTCCCGAAAAATATCTAAGCAGATTTCTCAAAACTGCACTCAACATTCTGAATTTTGAAGCTCATCGCGACTGACCACAGGCACAGGGAGTTGGGAGCGCTGTCACAGGATGACCTTAGTGGTTGGGCTAACCCAGGAAAGAATCAATGACGGTGAATGCATTTACATAAGTTTAATGCAACTTTTAAAATATGTTTAATATATATACAATTATCTAAAAAAAACAAGCGAATACACAAATGGACTATGAAAAGAAGGTTCTCATGAACGTTTAAGACGTTCTTAGTATTGTTATAAATACTGAATACTGAATGTTGATCTAGCGCGATAACTGTGATGCGCGAGAGCTCATGAAGATGATGATGCGCGAATTCAATGGATGATTGTCATCAAATGCCTTCTGTAAGGGTTGATGACGCGATGCAATGATAGTTAACCTCCACTGAGATTGTGAGTGATATTCCTCCAGTGAGGACTGGTAACGGGCCCACCTTGTGTCCCGGGGGTTGTCGTTAGTAAAACCTGGCCATGCTGACGCAGGTACGGGGACCGTCTCCACCGCTCGTAAACGTTAATCGTGGAAGCTTAGCTCCACTCCTGGATATCCCAAACCTAGATGGCTTACTCCAACCCTAGGTGGCTTATATCCTGGATGGCTTATTTCCAACCCTGGATGGCTTATTTCCAACCCTGGATGGCTTATATCCTGGATGGCTTAGATACACACCTGGATGGCTAATATCCAGCCCTGGATGGCTTAGGCTGTAATTATACATACGTTTTAGATGTCGGTTGACAAACATAACAATCTTGCATAATTATCATTCCCCAAACAAATCATTATTCAATCAATATATGTAAGCTGTACTAATGATGAGTAGCAATGTATACATATTCTACAACGCCATGTATACGCTATGTACGTCGCTGTTAATCAATGCCGCTAATACATGTAATATAAACATGATCAAATTACTCATATATTACAATTACTGAGTTATACGCCAACGTTAACTAATGCACCTATTATCCACTGTTATCAAATTAATATTGTTTTACAATTAATGATCAATTACAATAATTACATCTAATAAAGTAACTTCAAAATCATATGCTAGTCTAAAGTTATGTTTGAGAAACATCAATGCTAACCGGATGTCGTAACCGCCAAACAAGATGGCGCCGCCCACTGAATACAAATGTACGATAAAAGTTGAATAAAACTACTAACCACATGTTGCCTATGAATTTTGCCGTCCAATCTCTGTTCCAACAAAGTACTATTGATCATCCCGGCGAGAGCTAGAAGACAATGGGTTTTATAGCAAACATTACGCCCAAATCATTATTTCCCCCGTTCAGTCCGTGACAAACGTGACTAAATCTGCAGTATTGAATCTACACGAGAGGCCCCTTATACAATTTTGCCGTTTAAGGAAAATATACCTAAACGTTTACATGCATTAGCACAAAACTAAACTTATGACACGGCCTCTCTGGCGGCAACTTAAAATGTGCACGCTTTTACGTGTTACATGAATAGATCATGAATATTGTGAAATTGTTTCAACTCGAACAATAGATTTGGGTGTAACCGATAACTTACAAGAGCTATGTACGACCAGTACGCTCTACCCGTGACATTTTGTGACAACATCTCCCCACTTAAAGAAAGTGCTACACTTTTAAAATTCAACAAAATGATAATTAATATTTACACGTTAAGAAACTATTAATTCTTCTGAGCAAATGAGCGACAAAACGTACAAGATGATCGCGCCATCGCTTGAGTATGTTAAATATTACTACTGAGGGATGCAACCTTCAGCCAGTACAACGACCGTCTTCCGGAAAACATTCACTGCAGTTATAACCTAACTATAATATGTAATTACAATTTCAACACTATTCTACAATTGTACACTACCCTGTCGTAACGTATACTACTATTGTACAATACACTGCAATACACTATTGTATTAAACCGGTCATTATGTGCGGCGACTTAAATAGTCTGTCCCAATATTGTCCTTTCCACGGTCTATTACACCGACTCTACTGTTGCTAATAACACTACTTCCTGCCACTACCAGAACTCCAACTTTACACATTGCATCCATCGCATTACCAGTATACTGTTTGCGAAATGGAGTAATCGGCTTTGCTAAAGTGTGCTTAAAGCTACACTGCGCTACATATGTTGGTCTCGACTTATCGGACCGAACAGTACTACACTCAGAGTGTAAACGACTTACCTCTCGTTTCTCTGCTACACTAAGCATGCCCGATATGTCTACATCGGCTGCTGTCTCCTTACCTACACTAGTGGGAAAATACATGGGACTAGTGTCCTCACTACTGTCTTCCTCACTATCCTCAATAACTGCAACATTAACTACAGTTAACACCCCTTGTTGCACATTATCGGTTCTACTGATATACTCTTTCAGCATATTCGCATGAAAGGTCTTTAACTTTCCGTTTATCTCGATACGGTAATCCATAGTGTTCACTATCCCTCTAACGTAGAACGGAGCTTTCCATTGTAATAACAATTTGTTATTGTCGGTCGGGAGTAACAGTAACACCTGGTCATCTATCTTAAACTTCCTAGCTCTAGCTTTCTGGTCGTAGTACCGTTTATACTTGGTACTTGCCTTAACTAACTGACTTTGAGCTATCTTACAAGTCTCCTCTAGTTTCTCCTTCAGATGATCTAAAATATACTGATATGTAATCTTAACCTCATCACTATCTACTTCACCTGCCCACATCTCTCTAAGAATCCTCATGGGACCTCTAACTGACCTACCGTACAATAACTCAAACGGAGAAAATCCTAAACTCTCTTGTGGAACCTCTCTAAATGCATACAATAAAGCATTGAGATACTTGTCCCAATCTTTGGGTCTCTCGGTACACATACGCCGTAACATTTGCTTTAACGTCCCGTTAAATCGTTCGACTAACCCGTTACACATAGGGTGATATGGTGTTGTCATGATTTGACGCAAAGACAATAACCTGCTTACTTCTGCCATAAGTTCTGACGTAAACTGTGACCCACAATCAGTCAGCATTTCCTCTGGTACACCTAGCCTACTGAACATATCAACTAATGCCTCAGCTACTCTCTCAGTTTCAATTGAGGGCAATGCGACTGCCTCCGGGTACCTAGTTGCATAGTCTACCATGGTTAAAATGTACCTATTTTTCCTATCCGACACTGGAAAAATTGGTCCAACTATGTCTACGGCTACCCGCTTAAATGGTGTATCTATCAGTGGCATCTGACCTAAATGTACTTTGGTCACTCGACCTTTTGGTACTGTCCTTTGGCATACATCGCAGGACCTACAATACCTAGTTACATCTCCACTAACGCCTGGCCAATAAAATTCTGCCAATACTCTATCTGACTTTTTCTTTACGCCTAAATGACCTCCCATAATCGACTCATGAGCTACCTTTAGCACTGTCGTTCTATACTGGGTAGGAACCACTAATTGGTGAAACTGTCTACTACCACTATGTTCAAATTCTCTGTACAATAACCTATTCTTATGTACAAACTTACAACTACCGGACCCTTTACACTTCTTCACTACACCATCCTTGGCCTTCACCTTACAAGGACCTAATGACTCGTCTTGAGTTTGTGCTTCTATAAACTCCGCTTTAGATATGTCACCTACGGCTGCAGGAACCTTTAATTTTCTATAAGCCTGAGCTTGCTTCTGAACCTGCGCTCTAGTCTCTACGGTATTACTTATGCTACTTCTAAAATCGGACATTACCGGAAGTGCTGAACCTTCTATGTTCCCTATCGTTAAATCATACATCGGGTCATCCATACATAGTGCCTCTGTAGTCCCTTTAAAGAAAGGTGTATCTACATCTATTCTCGCTATTGGCACGTGCTCTACCGACTTATTTTTACAACATACACGGTGACTGTTTACCTACCAACTGGTCATCCGTAACTAAACTACGCCTAACTACCACACCTGTACAACCTGTATCCCTCATTACAATTACGTCCGTGCCATTCACTCTACCATCTGCCGTTGGAAGATTTGCATACGGAAAGAGACATGTTCCGATCTTCGCCATTACACCATCCGCTTTAACACAACAGCTACTACTCTCGGTTTTAATAACCGGACTATTACTACCTCTGCCTCTACCTCTACCTCGGTTTTGACCACCTCTACTTCTACCGAAATTCCATGGGTTGTTAAAACCTTGGTTCTGATTCCCTACATTGTTGTCCACTCTACTATTGTCACTAAAGTGGTCTACGACAGCGGACACTTTCACCGCTTTCCTACACTCATGTAGAGCATGATTCCCATTACAGTGACGACAACGAATAAAAGGTCTACCTATGTTACCACTATTGCTACCTCCTCGAGCACCCATCGAACTTCCTCCACCTCTATAGTTTCCACTCTGGCCTTTCTGTTTATGATCGTCCCCTTGCCTATCTCTAAAAGTTCTGTCTTTCGACACTACATTATGAGCTCCACCTCTAGCCTCGGCAAACTGATCTGCTTGAGTTGCCATTTCATTTACACTAGTTAGTTTTCTTTCTTTAAGAAATAAGAACAGATCTCTACTACAAACATTGAATAGCTGGTCCCGCAACAAGAAATCTATGAGGCCCTGATAAGTCTGCGCTACCTTCCCTAACTCTAACCGCCTATCTAAGTAATTTCTAGACCTACTAATAAACTGAATAAATGACTCGCCTTTCTCAGGCAGACAAGCTCTAAACCGCTTTCTAAAACCTTCTTCAGTTAACTCAAATCTCTTTAAAAGAGCATCCTTTAACTTGTCATAGTCAAGAGCATCTACACTAGGTAATCTAGAAAATACATCTAAGGCCTTGCCTCTCAATAACGCACTTAAATGAACTGCCCACTTATCTGTGGTCCATTCCTGTAACTCAGCATAACGTTCGAACCGTAACAAATAACTGTCCATGTTATCTTTGTCAGCATCAAAGTATGGTAACTTCGAACCTTTTAACTTCCCAGAATAACTATATTTCCCTTCCGTTTTACTGTCCTTACTATGTGTCTTAGCTGCTTCCAACTCTAAAGCTAACTTATGCTCAAACTCTTTTTTCTCCCTCTCCATCATCATATTAGCCTTAGCTAGTCTACCATCTATTTCGAACCTCTCATGTTCTAACTCTTGCTTCTCCCTTACTATTCTACTTTCTAATTGTAGCTTCTCTGTGGCTAGTCTACTTTCTTCATCTCGCTTCTCTTTAGCCAACCTACCTTCTAATTCTAACCTCTCTTTATCAACATCTAGCTTCTCTTTAGCTAATCTACTTTCGAATTCTAGCTTCTCTTTAGCTAATCTACCTTCTACTTATAACCTATCTTTCTCAGCATCTAGCTTCTCTTTAGCTAGTCTACTTTCTTCATCTCTTTCCTGCTTTGCTAATTCTCTTTCCTTAAGTCTAAATTCCCTTTCCCTAGCCTGTTCGTCTTTAACAAAGGTTCTAAGCTCCTCTCCAGCATAACCTAACTCCTTACCCATTTCCGTAAGATCCTTTATGGACGTCATGGTTATAGACATTGTGAACTACACACTACAATAATTACAATACACACGTCACTAATAATTCTACTCAACTAACTACTAATGGTAAGTCACTGTGTCCTCAGTAAATACCTGGGCATCATCATAGGACAAGTTACATACACATTTGTACTAGCGCTAACTACTAACGGTTATGTATAGATAGTATCTAGCTTCCACAAAACATATACACTACATAAAATATCTTAATTTGATATTGGACATAAACCTTAAACAATCATCGAAATGTGTATAACATGTACATGTATATTTACTTCTCCCATCAATATAAGTATACTCGAGTGTCACAACATGAGTAGAACGTCTTGTTCGCCAACCTAATTGGATACTTTGTGTATATCAAGGGAGGTAAAAATAAACACCAAATTTATTGAGCAAATAGTGCCTCAGACCCACTCGTGTAGACCACTGCGACCTCGCGCCAAGGAAAGAACGGACAAAACAACAGTTTGGACTCACCCTACCCTTGTCGTGTCTTGACTTGTCTTCCAAGCTGTGGCCGTGATCGTCGACAGTCGCCTTGATGGATCAGAGGGTGGTACACAATTCTAAAATAATAAGTAGAGATTTAGTATATCATAATAAAGATCACTTATTGATTCTTTCCCTCCGTAGTCGCCCAAAATCCCACTTCTGACACCAGTTGTCACAGAATGACCTTAGTGGTTGGGCTAACCCAGGAAAGAATCAATGACGGTGAATGCATTTACATAAGTTTAATGCAACTTTTAAAATATATATACAATTATCTAAAAAAAACAAGCGAATACACAAATGAACTATGAAAAGAATGTTCTCGCGCATCACAGTTATCGCGCTAGATCAACATTGTTATAGACGTTCTTAGTATTGTTATAAATACTGAATGTCTAAAACACTAAAGTGTTGTTAAAGCTATAACAATGTTGATCTAGCGCGATAACTGTGATGCGCGAGAGCTCATGAAGATGATGATGCGCGAATTCAATGGATGATTGTCATCAAATGCCTTCTGTAAGGGTTGATGACGCGATGCAATGATAGTTAACCTCCACTGAGATTGTGAGTGATATTCCTCCAGTGAGGACTGGTAACGGGCCCACCTTGTGTCCCGGGGGTTGTCGTTAGTAAAACCTGGCCATGCTGACGCAGGTACGGGGACCGTCTCCACCGCTCGTAAACGTTAATCGTGGAAGCTTAGCTCCACTCCTGGATATCCAAACCTAGATGGCTTACTCCAACCCTAGATGGCTTATATCCTGGATGGCTTATTTCCAACCGGATGGCTTATTTCCAACCCTGGATGGCTTATATCCTGGATGGCTTAGATACACACCTGGATGGCTAATATCTAACCCTGGATGGCTTAGGCTGTAATTATACATACGTTTTAGATGTCGGTTGACAAACATAACAATCTTGCATAATTATCATTACCCAAACAAATCATTATTCAATCAATATATGTAAGCTGTACTAATGATGAGTAGCAATGTATACATATTCTACAACGCCATGTATATGCTATGTACGTCGCTGTTAATCAATGCCCCTAATACATGTAATATAAACATGATCAAATTACTCATATATTACAATCACTGAGTTATACGCCAACGTTAACTAATGCACCTATTATCCACTGTTATCAAATTAATATTGTTTTACATTTAATGATCAATTACAATAATTACATCTAATAAAGTAACTTCAAAATCATATGCTAGTCTAAAGTTATGTTTGAGAAACATCAATGCTAACCGGATGTCGTAACCGCCAAACAAGATGGCGCCGCCCACTGAATACAAATGTACGATAAAAGTTGAATAAAACTACTAACCACATGTTGCCTATGAATTTTGCCGTCCAATCTCTGTTCCAACAAAGTACTATTGATCATCCCGGCGAGAGCTAGAAGACAATGGGTTTTATAGCAAACATTACGCCCAAATCATTATTTCCCCCGTTCAGTCCGTGACAAACGTGACTAAATCTGCAGTATTGAATCTACACGAGAGGCCCCTTATACAATTTTGCCGTTTAAGGAAAATATACCTAAACGTTTACATGCATTAGCACAAAACTAAACTTATGACACGGCCTCTCTGGCGGCCACTTAAATGCTTTTACGTGTTACATGAATAGATCATGAATATTGTGAAATTTTTCAACTCGAACAATAGATTTGGGTGTAACCGATAACTAACAAGAGCTATGTACGACCAGTACGCTCTACCCGTGACATGTTGTGACAAGCGCATGAGATCCAATAGGCCTACATGAACTCAAAACTTACAACATATACACGTACCTACAGTTCGTCTTGAACTTTTGGACAACCAAGTTACTCACGAACTTTAATGCAATTCGTTTAATATGCTCAATCGAAATGCTCACGATCCTCAAATGTGCTGCAAACAAAATGGCGTCCTCATAATTTCTCTAAAATTGTCTGCGCATTCGCGGTAAATAAACCGGACTATTTCACACCAGATTTCTATATACAAATTAGTATTCATCCAAGAGATAGCAACTTATATAATGACCAAATTTAACGTCCCGTTCATGAATCTTTATCAACTACTGTCTTTCCGTACTAGAAAAGGCCCATATCAATATCACTTTTAGAATAGGTTTTCTAGAAGTCCATCTTAGATTTTATATCAATGTGAATTATTGCTAGGATAAACTAGACATCATGGGTTACATTCCTGTAAAGTTTTATAAAAATCCATTCAGCAGTTTCAGAGGAGTAGTCGCTACAAAAGATGTTTATGAACGGATACTTCACCATTGCTAAGGCTCTGCTGATCTTTGATCAGTAGAGCTAAAAAAAAACAAAATCTTGTGATGTACTGCATTAAACGTCTGAAAATAAAATATTGATCTGTTTTACTATTTACTAGAACATGTAAACGCAAGAGTTAAGCAAGCTTGTATACCTTTTTAACAGAGCATACATTTTGAATCAGTTGTTTTAATTTACGGTTGTGTTCATCGGGTGATTTAATGCAAAAGAGATGGTAACAAAAAGTCAATAGTGCTTGTCACAAAGTCTATATCATCTCTGTAGTTTGGAAAAAATCGTCGGTTGTTTACAAAGTCAGATGAGGGATAATGTATTTTCAAAGTTTTGCAACACTAGTAATTACCCTCGAGTCGGACTGTAAAGGTAAGTTATTCAGCTGCCGAAGGCAGCTGACTCTTATATACCTTTTATATATGTCTGTGGTTAACAGACTGTAACTCATGTTAGTGGCAATAATCAAGCTTTACAACTTGAATTCCTAGAAAACTCGTCTGAAAAACTTGAATGGAATAAACACATATTTTGTAACGTTGAAAGGTTACCATTTCACTTGCTGAAATGACGTTTTCGTAAACCAGTCTACTTAAATGTAGCATGTAATCATTACTATTATATGTATAATAGCGACGAAACATTCACAAGCCTTAATAGCGCAGTTGGTTGAGGCGCCGTGTTATTGCCCATGAAGGTAGGGCTCAAGCCTGCTGATTTCCATTATTTTTTATTTTTTAATTTTCATCGGTTTCATTATTGCTGATGGTAAGATAGCAACAGTAACTTTACATGTTTCACTTTGATAACGCAATCTTACATGGTAACAATGAACAGTTTATATGTGTTGTAATGCACACTCTAACGCACACGTATCCCTTACATGTGAACAATTGTATTTCTGTGCTGATGTTACAAGGTAATTGTAATCAATATGTAAGGCATGTCAAGGTATTTGAACATAAAGAAGCGAGTCGTCCACATTGATTTAAAATGTTTGGTAGGAAGAACTGATAGTAAAAATCGAGAAGAATGTAACGAAAAGCGGTCATGGCGAGTTTATGCCTCCGCGACAACATTTATTTTTTTCAATATTGTTTTAACACCCGTGACTTGATATATTATTATGTCAACTTCTGGTCTCTTGCTTGTGAAATCAATTGATACAAAACTAGAAGGATGTTCCAAAGAACACTTGGGTCACTTGCCTTGTGTTTATTTCAGCATGTACCATCTAACTATAAAAAGAGGCATAACTCTGCCAAAATGAAAGTGAGTAAGTTATAGGTCATGTTTAACACATTTCTTGAGATAAGATGAAGATGTGTGTGAAATTGTATGAACACAAGCCAAATACTTTTCAACATATTATGGCCAAGGTTAGGTTGCAGATTTAACTGTGATGGGCGACGACGATGACGATGGACAATGTCATCTCTAAGGGTCTGCCGTGCTACGCAGGCAATACAAAAAATGATTAAGAAATTATTGGATTGTCTTCCTTTAACATACTGACATAGTAATGTTCATTGGTTTCAAGTACTGAAAAAATTAAACCGTAAATTAATGACAAAATTAGGGAAAAGTCTGATTCTGGGGCAAGTTACACAGACATTTAGAGACGATGGAATCTATGTGAACAAGAGCGCATATTTTCTGATATTATTAAAAAAACTAATACTTAATTTCAGAACTACAGATGAGCAATTTTTGGGAGTATTATAATTTACGAAATCAGCACTGAAAAAATATTGGGAGTGAAAATCAGCATCTAAAATTAACAATGCTAGTTTAATAGTCATATTCTTAAGCAAACTGCAAAACCATTATATCATTTACTCTTTAAAATAATCTGAATCAGCACTGCAGATTTATTTAGGAGGTAAAATACCCTTTGACAAGGAAGTTTGTCTGGAGCTCCGAACAGTCTTGATGAAACATATTTTGAGCTACTAGCCCATCGGGCATGTGACTTACAAGAAATTACTAGAAGAACACATTTCTACTGACCCGAATTTTTTAAGTTTTTAAGTGTAATTTGAGTGTTAGTTTAAGACAAACATGTATATTGTCACAGAAAGTTGCATTTTCTATAGAATAATATCACATATAATTAAATAAAATAAAGAACTTGATTGTTTTGACACTTAATTCTCAGTCATTGGGTCTGAACATTACGGGATCTGTTTATTTCATAAGTTTTTTATTTGAGTCACAAACGTCTGCATTGCTTTTTTCTGCCGGTTACGCTTTCAAAAAAATGAAGAAAGCTCATCGTAATTACAAAATAGACCGGAAATGATCTTCAGTTCTTTACATCACGTTATCGTATGTTAATTCCGTTAGCTAAGCCAATTTAAGGGAAACAACTCATTTGAGGAACTACTTTCAAGGGAAGTCACTCGTCCCACGACGTTAAGTGAGCGAGATGCTGCGATTGAGCACGCACCTGTTGGCTCGAGTATTTTATCGAATAGACATGTACTTATTATTAGCCATATTTGAGGAAGAATTATTGCTTGACAATTTAAATATATTTACCACCGCTTTCGGTGCCTATTTATGAACTCACTAGTTATATTATTTTGCCATAAACTGTTTTTCAACGCTCGAAGATTCGTTTCTTTGTCACGTGTACTAGTCTCATTTATTTGACGTCTTTGGTAGCGCATAAAATACACGTCTACGAACGGCAAGAGGATTTTTGATATGTGCCATCCTCCGTCTAACGTTAGGGTGCATCTATAAACGTCCGTATGTAAAAAACAAACAAACACCAAAGACATCAAATAAATGAGACTACCATCGAACTACGACAAGGATTTGTTCAAAGACTTGTCCATAGATACTTGATCCACAATGCTGTCCACTCAGCTATGATGGATCACCAATTATGGTGCATTTAATTCAAATGTTTATAGTAAGAAACTCACAAGATGTGCACAATAGTGGACTAGGAAAAATATTTTAAATTTGGGGTTTGATTCGATTCACTGCAGTGCCTTTTAAATGTGAATCCTTTTTTAAAAGACAAGCTAAAAGTCTGTCGATTCTAGATTGACAGCAGCAACAGGTGTGCACACCAGATGTCGTGCTTGTCGATTATAGATTGACAGCAGCAACAGGTGTGCACACCAGATGTCGTGCGTTCAATCAAGGCCTGGTAATACTGAATACTTTATAAAAATGATAGTAGCTCCTTTGCTTCAAATGCTCTGCATATAAAGAGAATTTCCAGTTGTTGTTTTTTGTTTGTATGGTGTTTTACGTCATTTTCAACACGTAAGGTTATTTATGACGGTCAATTTTTTTGTGGTGGAGGCAGACCACCCACTTTTCCTGGGTAGAACCAGTACTGTACACCTCCCGCCATCAGTAAGAATCGACACTTCCCCACTTATAAGTCGAGTTCCCAGTAGGATTCGAACCCGCAGCGGTGAGAGAGAGAATTTCTAGGACTGGTCAGCCCAGTTTTGGTATAATGTGACTGGATGGGGCTTCATGTAATTTTCTACGGTATGGAGTTCCAATGTTACAGCACTATAAAGCTCACGACTAGAAGTAAGACACCGTCCTGATCTGATAACATCATTATGTTATTTAGAGACGCACAAGAGAGCAGAGTCAAATCACGCGTACCATTTTACATTCAAATGTTTTTTATGGTTCTTAACGGAGGATAGACTACACTTCTTTACGTAAAATAAGTACCGTGAAGTGGCAAAGGAAGGGTATCTTTCGCAAGATATTTATAATAACCCGTAGAACTATCACTACATGATGAATACCATTTACTGTTTTAATTTCTATATAACATGTATCTTGAACGCAATGCCTATGTACACATACATGTATAGATGCAGTCTTCGATTTAAATTTTCAAAGTCATTAGCCTAAACTCTTATATACTCACTGAAGACGAGCATTTTTATTTAGCCCGACTACATAAATTTCCGAATTTTCACTTGTCTGAATGACAGTTTATTAGCCTCGGGCTTTGGGCTAGTGGGTTAATTTGAATTGAATTGAATGTTGTTTAACGGCTCATCAACACAGTATAGGTTATTTAGAGCCGCCCCAGAGAGAGGGGAAGGATACATAGAAATCCGGGAACCTGCCCTACTCTTATTAATGAATAGATTCCTACGGTTCTTTACATGCTCGGAGGATAGACCGATACACGGGACCGCCCGGTTTACGTCTCCATCCGACGGACGAGGCTAAGGGAAGCCAAGGGTTAATTTGAAGACTATAGATGTAAGAAGTTTTATCTCATTCTGTCAACTCATACACAAAACAATTAGTGGGGGCACAACTAAGTCATACTGAGTTCCAGAAAACATGTTAAAGTTCATTGAATTGTGCAATGCAGTGTCTGAGAAACAAGCTTTTATGAAATGCAAGTGTGAAAATATTGAACGACACAACAAAGTGTAACCTATACCGCCCCCATCCCCCATAAACAGACATGTCAATATCACGGGATCCTGGGCAACAGGTTGGATAATTCGATACTGACTGAACATGCCATTACAACTCATTTTCACAATAATAAACATATACACTATATACTAGTAATTAAAAAGAACTACAAACAAATAATCCACTGAACATGATTTTATTTGTATCCATTATTAATGTTTATATAAGCTACATGTGTTACTATATTATTTTTCTGAAACAGCATGTATCATAAAGGGACAAACGGCAATCTTAATTTTTAAACATGTACATGCAGTGGTATGTGTCGTCTACACTTTTGGAATATATATGAAAATCATGGTTTAAAATATTTTTTTGAGAACTACTAATCTAGTCCAGTATTTGAAACACTAATATTAATTGAATTGAATTGGGTTTTAAGGCGCACCAACACGTTAAAACCTTTAAGGTTATGATGCCTAACAGGAATGAACATACCAGGCTCATCCTCCATTTACATCAAGATAAAATATGGAGAATGGGCCTAGAACCTTCTTAACTGCAGAGTTGCTGCAAATTCTATAGTAGACACTCCATTTGTGATGGAGCCACATTACCATATGCGGTGACCGTGTCACGAGTCCTACTCCGCTGCATGTGACACTGTATTTGTGAGATTGCAGTGGTTGTATTCTTAAAGAATAAAAATATTTATATAGTCCAGTTTCCTCATATTAAATTAATATTCTTGATTTACTACTGAGCATGCTACAGCTTTAAAGTGGATATTTTATTGCATAACAATATTTCTTACAAATGGCAGGAGGTATACAGTACTGGTTCTAAATGGCAGGAGGTATACAGTACTGGTTCTAAATGGCAGGAGGTATACAGTACTGATTTTACCCAGGAATAATGGGGCGGTCTGCCAGTCTACGCGAAAACATTTTCAAGTCCACATGACATTCGGTTAAAAGTCAAGATAAAACGCCATAAAATGCTTGGTCAATTGTACACAGACAAGGCCATCATTAAAAAAAGGTTGATTTACTTTGCTATTTTATGTACATTTTGTTTTTTAGGATCGCGTCGCTAAGCACATCAAAAAACCATACTGGGTCCCAAAAAATAAACCATCCAAAAATAGGCGTGCATTTACAGTGTTATTTAGCAGCTTGCATTTACGAATAAACGTTCGTTCTCTTTTAATTTTACTGTAAAGTGTTCTGATGACATATAGACTGACTTGTTATTAATGAACTTAAGGCAGAAAAAGATTATACATGTGCAATAATTCATAGAAAAATAAGAATATGAAAAGTAAATCAAATGTTAGAAACTTAATATTGAAAGTGATCTTTCTTCTTTAGTTCAATGCGACAAATTCGTGTGACCTCTCATGTCAGTACGAAAGCAGAAATGCATATATAAATCGTCCAAAAAATGTGTAAATTCAAACTGACCAATTTTAATCAAAGAAACACCTATCAACAAATATGGCTTGAATTGAATGATGTTTAACGGCTCATCAACACATTATAGGTTATTTAGAGCCGCCCCAGAGAGAGGGGAAGGATACATAGGAATCCGGGAACCTGCCCTAAACACGGCTTTAAATTACAAGCAATAAAACGTTATTTATTTTATGTTTTAGATTATAAAAATGGCCTGACACTTGGGCTGACTAAGTTGTATTTTCCGCCATGTCCGATGGACAGAAGTTTTTTGCTGAGACTGGGCTGTCGCTACCAAAAGCCTTAATTATTTATTTTTAAATATAGACTCATAAACGGCCTAACATGTGCTAAAATGACACAAAACCCACATTTCCAACAATCCACTGAATAACGAAAAATATTTAATGATTGCACTATGTTCCTTTAAGATATATTTTTTTTACTTTAATATAATATGAATTTATGTTCAATATATTATGCTTTAATTATGGACTTTAAATCTGCTTTCATACCATTAAATACAATTTAATAATACATTACAAGAATGCAAAAACAATTCCCTTTAAACTATTCCCATTTTGATTTGCAAATATAAAAGTTACATACTGTACATGTAGAACAAGAAGCACCGCCCGTCTGTGCAGACACTCAACTTTCGAGGCCTTGTCTATTTATTGGGAAACTCAGATGAAAGGCATAATTCTACTTAATTGCTGAACAGAATTATGGGACTTGTTTCTGAGCTCTTCAAATGAAAATTGAATTTTTTCAGGGGATTTTAGGATATAATGAAAACATTTAATTTAAAAGACTAAGTTGACAAGCTTATTCATAATATTTCATTGCAGAGATGTTGAGATTTTATCTTATTTTCAGTAGGTGATCAAATTTGTGTTACTTGGTTTTTATCCTTAGGTTCTATAGTAAAATAAAAATATTTGACCAAGTAAAAAGATGATAATTTTCAAGGTTTTGATTTTGAAAGATATGTATGTTGAATCAGTTTGCATGAATGTGCATGAAATATGCAGGGTTTTAAAAAAATCACATTGTAGATACCTTAATTTTAAAAGTAAACTTGGTTGAACATCAAGGATAAAGACCGAGTTTATCACCTACCAGACCTACCTAATTACCTACCAGAATGAATTAGGTAGATCTTATTTCTGGTCACTGATTGGTCAGTTTTATTGATGATGCTCTATCAAAATTATGAATAAACAAAACTTTTACCAATTGTGTGTACATGTATGTATAAAAGGGGCCATAATTTTGTTAAAATAAAAGCAAGTCTAGATCCTGGCTCTATGATGTTGTCTAATGATGCCTAATACAGAGTACGTGTTTAAAAAATTATATAAAATAGTTTTCGAGATAAAAGCTTACATACAAAACTTTAACCAAATTGTCCAAGTATAAACTCATAAAAGGGGCCATAACATTTAAATAAAAGCATGAGTTACAGAACCTGTCTCTATGATGTCGTTAGTTAGACGACATCATATACATGTATAAAGTTTCAATCCATTATGTAAAGTAGTTTCGGAGATGCAAGCTTACATACAAAACTTTAACCGACGCAGACGACGATTATGACAAAGTGATGACAATTATAGCTTTCTTTTTCATAGATAAAGTCAACAAACAACATCGTCACATCATGAACTTGGGGAATGTTAAAAAGCACCAAGATTGCGGTGTGTCCTTTTAACTTACATCATGTACATGTAAGATTTATAAAATACAACTAAATAAAACAGAAAAACATATACGTAATTTTGTCTCCTAAATCATATTAAAAGGCCAAATCTCACTCCTAGATATCACAAAGGTGGTTTGAAAACGTGACTAAACTTTCATTTATATTAAAACTGACCAAGTTTGGTTGAGATACTAATGGAAGTGCTAGAGTGATGCCGACAAAAAAAAATCTTACCATGATGCAAGCCCGAATTACCAATTTTCCTACAATTTATTTATAGAATTTATGAAATATAACTATACACAAATCTGGTTCAAAATAGTCAGTTACAAGTAAACAGAATGAATGCAACAGATGGAAGTTAATTGGTCGGTTTGTTTTTTGTTTCTTTCACTCCGACGGAGGTGTGTTTTTCCTCTTGAATACTTTGAATCAACTTATTCGTAAAGAAATATATTTGCCTCCAAAGTTACCATAGTTAATAAACTTGGTAATAACATGGTCCATAAAGTCCAATCCGTAAAACTGCCACGAGCCCGATAATTGTAAGAATGGTTTCGTTTCAGAATTAAGCATCCATTTTCATTGCTGCAGTAGAACTCAGGATCCTCATCACTCTAATACTCTACATCTAGAACAAGGAATTTCAATCACGTTTTCTTTGTTATATTGCAGTTTTAACTAATCCATTATGGTTTCTATGTGAAGAATCTCCTTCCAATTCAGGCCTCAATTTACTGGGTGATTTGAGCAAAGTAGTCATCTATCAACTCTATCAACTGACTTTGCCTTCACCGCACTTCAAAGCAAATGTTCAAGTCGCCGTTATTTCCAGGGTTCCAGTTATCCGTAATAATATCTGAATTATAAGTAGCTGGCATGTGAATGCATATATGAGTGTACATGCCGATTAAAATTTAGACCATACATATTATATAATAACTCAAATATTTGTCTCAGCCATTTCAGAACAGAGACTTTTTTGTTTGACTTTCTTGCTTATTTGGCTGGTCAACTTTGAACCGTATGTTTGAACACTTTGAATGCTATTAGACTGCTTTTATGCATAATGCTTGGTTCCCTTTTTAAATAAAAACTTTAACTCTGCTGAAGTGCTTACAGCCTCAGGCAGTGTTATTTAATTAAGTGTTTGATTCCTGGACCAGTTCCGCCTGCATGCTTCAGAAGTAAATCTGCGTTGAGGCTACCCTCTGTCTTCTCTAATAACTTGACAAGTCCAGACAGAACAACAATCACACGATAATGCCTTTGTCTCTGAAAGAGATGAAAGAAATATTTAAAGAAAATGTTGTGCCACAGCCAAACAAGCTCTGTTACTGAGAGTTCTGAAAAACCTGGAAAAAGGTGAAAGAATTATCAAAATCGGATGATAAACAAAAAAGATATGACCATTTAAAGGTTAACTAAAGCGAATATGGGAGCCGCCATTTTTAGAACTATGACGTCATAGTTCCATATTACCATATATGGAATATTGATAAATATCATTTAAAATGAAGAAAATCACTGCAAATGAATAATTTTTTTTACTGGTCATATAAAGCATTATTGCCATTAAGGCCTGAAAAAAAAACATGTGTGTTTCTGGTTTCACCATGTCAAAAAGTTAGAGTAGGTAGGTAGGAAAAAGTTGTTTTTTTTAGATATTTTTTTATATTTATTGTTCGCATATATTATGCCATTTTTGTACTAAGGCAACTTTTTGTTAACCTTTGCAATCCAGATTTGATGCTTAACAACTCTGGCTAATAAAATTATCATTTGAATAAAAAACAAACAAAAAAAAACGCTAAAAATATTTAGGGTCGGCGGTGATAAAGTAGGGTCGGTCGGGAAACCGGAAACACACGTTTTTTATTAGGCCTAAGTATTACATATTTTTCATACAGTTGCTGTCACTTTTTCCCTATAAATCAGTAAATTTTCATATTTATAAATATTCCATATATGGTCATTTAGAACCGTGATGTCATAGCTCTCAAAATGGCCACTCCCATCCGTTTCAACAGAAAGTTCAAATGATCATATCTTCTTAGTTTATTATCCGATTTTGATAATTCTTTCACCTTTATTCAATTTTTTCAGAACTCTCAATTATAAAGATGGTTTGGCTGAGGCGCTACATTCCCTTTAATTTATACAATTATTCTTATTCTGCAGTAGTGTGTGTGTGTGCCTGTACCTAACCCCCTAGTTTTTAGGCTTCCAATTTAATACATTATATAAATTGAACTGGAGTTTAACAGCTTTGGTCATGTGGCGACTTTTCCAGCTTTCATTAATGAAAGACCAAAGACCAAAGGTCAAAGGTGCCCCTCCAGTTACGGGCACCGCAGAAGAACCAATGATGTTCCGCAAGCCGGCTGGATATCTTCCTCACATAAAGATTCCTAGGCCCATGAGGGATCGAACTTATACAGCAGTGTGGGGCAAATGATTTCAAGTCAAGAAACTACCCACTCGACCAAGGACGCCCCACTACTTACATGTCAGTTTCGACTTGACCCACTAGCCCAACGCCCGGGGCTAGTAAACTGTCATTCGGGCTACTGAATTTTGATTTAAGTAGTCGGCCTAAAGAAAAATGTATGGGTTTTCTTTGAGTATATAAAAATTCGGGCTAGTGACATAAATTAATTCAAAGACTGGATATGTACATGTAGCTGCAGCTCTAAAATGTTGACGATTAACCGTATACCCCGTTTAAATGCTTTCAATCCTGTACTTCCTAAAGAAAATGAACTCATCAGTGCTATATATTAGGAGTTACAGTTTACAGCCTAGCATCAATTGTAAAGGGGAACATTAAACAAATATATATATTGAAATCTTGAAGTCTCAAAATCGCATCAATTTTAAAGGGGAACATTAAAATATATATATATTGAAATCTTGAAGTCTCAAAATCACAAGGGCAAAAAAAAAGTCACACATTTTAATACCGGGTATAATATATCCAACCGTTTTACCGTTCCTATGAAATTATTATTAAAATGTGTGACTTTTGTTTTCTACCTTATGACTTTAATTTAACAATATACACCAGGAATTTTGAGAAAGTCGATTTTTGCAATTCATAATTATTAATTAATTACTTAGCAATAAAATGTAATACCCATTTTAATCTACTGCTGCATTTTCATTGATCGCCTTTATATATATATATATATATATATATATATATACACACACATGTTTATCTAGATGTAAATGGAGAGGGAGTCTGGAATGTTCATTCTTGTTGGCGCCATATAACCTTTTTTTGAGTTGGAATGCCATAAAACTCCAATTCAATTAAATTTAAACAATTTCAATTTGCTTATAAAAATAATAAAAATTACTTCTTGTGATTTTATTCAAGTTGTATATCTCCTTATAATTTAATATGTACAATAATAAAGATTACGTGGTCATCATTGGAGTTTACCAAGTTTACCAAGTTTATAAAATACACGAACAATCCTAGTTAAATTACAGCGCATTGGTAAATCTCAGTTAAATTTTAGCTCATTAAATTAGTGATGATTGTAGTTTTTGCTTGTGCTTTGGCTCAAATATTTGGAAACATGCACTTGGCCAGGGCTGTCTTTTGGGCCGTTATTCGGCCCCAGCCCCCCACCTGAAAAGTATATTTTTCCCCCACCTCAGTGTCCAAATTCCCGCCTTGAAAAAAAAAAGGAAAGAAAAAAAAAGAATTTTAAGAGAACTAAGTGTTAATTGTGCTCCTGTTGAAGAAAGTAGAACAAAGTAAATGACATAACTGTCATTGGTACTTTTTGAACATAGTCTAACTCTTACAGCTAGTCAACATACATATTTTTTAAGTCTGTTTTGAACCCATTTATTGTTAAATGTATATTGGTTGGCATAAGTCCTTGCTTTATTTGTCTATTTAGTGTTATATATCTATTTAATCAGCATGATTTCATTTTATATTGATGATATCATAATGTGTTATGGATGTTTGAACTTTCATGCAAAATTCCCCCTTTTACTGAAATTCACGCGAAAATTCCCCCTTCTGAGGGACCCGGACCCATTCCCCCATGGTAGAAAGACAGCCCTGTTGGCAATGACAAAATTACTGAAATGAATGTAAAACCATTTTGTAACACTGAATGAGAATAAAACGTGAAACTGACAAGTCATGGTATTTGATATTGGTCAAAATGTAATGAATGAGCCTCAAACTGACTCCTTATTTACCACAATCTCATTAAAATCAGACTCTTTATCGCGCTATGATACTCTACATTACAAGGATCTAAGAACTCTCCATTTAGTTCATTTCTTTTAATTCATCGCGCAATGGGGATTATCCACAGCAACACATGAAGACGTTATCTTTATTCGGATAAACATGTAGATCTACATGTACGACAGTGGATTTTCGTTCACTCCAAGGTCATCTGAGATGCATATGAAACACACGATTTCATTGGTTGAATTTAGTTGATCTTATCATGAATATTGATTAGATGAAAGGTCGATCTGACGTGACCTACGTGTACAAGGGAGTGGTCAGATCCTATAGTGGAGAGTATCAAAGCGTAATTAAATTAGGTCATGATTTTATTTACCATGAAATCCATTCTGCACAGTAACATGAAGCCATATAAATCTAGCATTATAATATACACCATGGTTTATTAAAACCATTTTAAACCCGATTTCATGAAAAAATCTAGGATACAGCGAATTCAACTTTTTTTTTTTTTTTTACATTTTTATTATTGTCTGTAACATTTTTAAATTTGTTGATATTGCGTTATAATTATTTTTTTTAATTAACTGTTATTCAGATTTCAACTAATAGGGTGTGCAAATGACATTTCTGAAAAATTACTTGATTTATGACCATCAATCACCCTGTGATGGGATGTGATTACATAACATAATCTATACCAGAGATAAGCAAGCATTCAAGTGACAAGGGTTTTATTGCACCACACTCCCTCCAGGCAAGATTTGATTACATAATCAGTTCTGACATGTAAGACACAGGCTCTGTGTACATTATGAACTACTAGGTGCCATTAGCAGGCATAATTTTGTGTTTAGTAAACAGTTAAAGAAAAAACAGTTTTTATTTACACACTTTTAGGTAGCATACATAAATACCCAAATATAAATACCAGAGAGCTCTAAGATAAGAATTTTAATATTATTCTTTTTATTACCATTTTTTATATATATATAATTATTATAAAACAATTTTACTCCAATAATTTTTTTCTGATCAATATGTTATTACCCTTCATTTGTTTACATATTGCTTTTTTGCTTTTGTTAATCAGAATTATTCTAAAGTTTATGGTTTCAACTAAATTGTCAAATTTTGTGTTTGCGTATGTTTGTGTTTTCTTTTTTACTTTACAATACAAACAAACAGTTGACTCAAAAAAAAACGTCTTTATTCATGGAAAGATAACTCGTAATTTTATTTACGCTGTGATCGATATTGATACATTTTCCATCCGAGAACGGCGTTACGCTTTTACCTGACGGTATGTTTTCGTATTAACTGAACGGATATAAATACATGGACAAGATTGCAGTACCTATTAATTATACATTATTTCAACACAGTTAAACTGAGTTTAACATAAACATCAAACCTTTCTATAATTTAAAATGCTTGCTTGACAATTTTGTCACGCATAGTTTTTTTCTGAATATGTTCAAATAGTAAATAAACCTATTCTACATCTACACACCAGTGACAAGCAGTCTTCAAATTAACCCATTAGCCCCAAGTCCGGGGCTGAGTAAACTGTCATTCGGGCTAGTGATTTATTTAAATTTATATAGTCGGGCTTAAGGAAAATGTACGGGTTTTCATGGAGTATATATAAGAATTCGGGCTAGTGACATGAACATTTTAATTCAAAGACTAGACAAGTACGGACCAGTTTGACAATAGAACCATGAATTCTGAATACGGCGATTGGCAAAAGTTTAAACGCTATGTATTTATGTTTCGCTACGCACTGAAATAAATATTTTGTGTTTTTCTCACATTTGTTTACTTTTTTAATACGCGCAGAACAAAAACTTCTGCATTTTTTGGCTCATATATATCTGTACATTACGCAGATACGCAGCTTATCCTAAGAGCTCTGAATACCATATTTCTAAAATGCTCTAAAAGCACAACCTTTCTTTTGCGGTAAAAAAATAAATCCAGTGTATTTTGTTAACAATCTTTCAGTCATATCACCAGTGTGTAATTATAATTACATCATGCTGGGAAGACTTGTCCTTAGCATTACTCTTATAATGCTGAACGTCAAGACTCAAGTAATAGTTGAACTGAATTGAATTGGGGTTTTTAGGCGCACCAACACATGAAAAGGTTATATGAAGCCTAAAAGGCATGAACATGCCAGGCTCGTCTTCCATGTACATTGTATTCCAGATAAAATATGGAAAATGGGCCTAGAACTTTCTCACCCTGAACACCAGTACCATATATATATGAAGTATGACTTGGGCGAGGATTGAACCCACAACCTCATGCATGCGAGGCGTACATTCTACCACTATGCCACCATGGTGGTTTCCTAAAAAAGTGACCGTTAAACTTGTTACACACACATTTGCTTTTTTTCAAGAAGTCAAGCTAAACCACATTTGTATGTCACTTTAGTTTT